>VXAD01007755.1:713449-864861 GCA_013399195.1 Dicrurus megarhynchus | reverse complement strand
TCGCGGCACCTGGCGACACCGGCCGGTTCTTCCCACGGGGCACGGCCGCCGTCCAGGTCAACCCAACGGAGAACGAACTCTCTGAAGTGACTGCCAAGCCTCCGGGGGATCGTATCGAAACGGACGGGGCAAGCAAGCAGGGGCCTCCAGGAGGGAAAAGCCCTGCTCCAAGTCGCGCTGCTGGCCCCGGGCCGAGAGGAGCGCGGCCCGTCCGCGCCCGCGGAGCCGCACGGGCCGGCGCGCTGCAGGGAGGTCACCGCGGCCGGGCCGAGGGGCCTGGCAGGGCGGGTAAGGAGAGCGGTGGCCGACGGACGCACGGAGCCGACGGCTCGGCACAACTCCCGCGGGTCCGAGTCAGGTGGGAGGGCTGGGCGCAGAGGCGGTGGAGGTCGCCGAGCGCAGCGGTGGAGACGCGTCCCGTCCGGGCCGGGGCCGCCCGAGGCCGCGCGATGAGGGACGCGCGGCGCTGCCCACAGGACCCTGCCCCGCAGGCACACACCGAGCGTCCCGGGCGGCACGCACCCCGCCCCGGGAGCTCCTAAGGTACCAGGAGCACGATCCTCCGCGAGGCGGGCCGGGACAGAGCCGGGGGCTGAGCGACCTCGTAGAGGGCAGCTCGGCGGGACGGGACAGGATGGGATGAGATGGGATGGGGCTGGCACCTGGGGATCTGCCCCCGCCCCGCTCCGTGTAGAGGCCGGGCCGGGATTTTTCCGTGTCTCGGGTGGGCGCCGAATCCAATTTGTCGGGAGTGATGCTTGTAGGCGGAGATGAGAGGCAGAGCTAACGGGGGTTTTGCAGTCCCCGTGCTTGTCAGGGGAAGGAGATGTAACGGCGCCCTAATCCCCAGCACTGCGGCGGACAGGTCGGCACGCCTCACTCCCGCTGCCGGGAGGGACGCCCCGGAGTTTTGGTCGACACCGGTGAACGGCTCCTTCCCTTGCCCCTCCCTGAAGGTAGGCTAGAGAGCTTAAAATTTTGCCTCCCACAGAGACCGGCCGAACTCCGCAGCTGCCGGACCCGTTTGCGCCCTCGCTGTGAGTGCGCGCAGCGCGGCGCGTCCCGGCTCACCTGCGCGGCGGCGGATCCTCGGCGGGGCTCGGCTCGGCGGCGGCTCGTCGGCGGGGCCTGGGGCTCTGCGGGGCTCTGCCCGGCGGGTCACTCGGTGCAGAGAGTGGCGTAGGAGCCCGGAGCTGCCCGGGAGTCCATAGAGAGAGAGAGTCTCGGATCCTGCCTACAAATTGCAGCAGCGCCGGGCTGTCTCCCATTTAAATGTCTGCCAGCTGAGATCTGCTCTCCAAGCCCCTCCAGATCATTGGACAAGCGCCTCCAAAGCGCGTGTTATCCGCCCCTTTTAACACTTCCATAAACTTCCACCAGGGAAAGCTTTCAGTCATCCAGATAAACACTCGACTACTTTCCTCTCTTCAGAGAATCGGTGCTAAAGGTCACCACCCCAAGGAATTGTTCCTGGAATGCACAGAAAATTCACATTTTCCATCCCCATTAAAGTATGACAGTTAGGAAGAATTAAATCCTACCCCCTCCCGCCGCCTCCGCCGCCCTTCCGTGCACGCTGGGCGCTTCCCTGCCCATGAGCCGGCCGGGCGAGTGGGCCAGCTGCGGGGAGCCCCTGGCTGGCCTGCTTTGGCCGCAAGGAAGGCAGCCACCTTTGCGGCCCTCCCTCTTACAGACTGACTTTCTGCAGTATGCCGACGGTTTCGCAGCTTTGGGGAAAAAAACCCCTCTGTGGTAATATCTGTGTGCCGAGGGTGTTAAAACCGTGGCTCCCGATCCGCAGCCCCGCGCTCCCGGCTCTGTATCAGTGAGGGTTTGTTTTGGTGGGGGGTTGTCTTTTTGGGGGGTTTTTTGGGTTTTTTGGTTTTTTTGTCCCGCAAGAGGCGAGACACCTCGGGTGTTCCCTCACTAGGTTTCTCGGTGGGCGGCGGGCTCCTCCAGCCTCCCGCGAGGGGCAGGGATGGCGGAGGAGCGGCGCGTCCCGCCGAGGTTGAGCGCGGAGCGGGCCGGAGCCGCCCGGCCGTGGGGCAGCGCAAGGCCGAGCAGGACCGCGCCCAGCCGGCCCCCGCGAGGGCCCAGGGGCCGCTCGCAAATAGGCAAAAAGCGGCGGGGGCTCAGCGTTTTGCGGACCGAGCCCTTCCCAGCAGTAGCCGGGAAGCGTACCCCAAATCTGCAGACAGCGTCGGGCTGGGGGCATTGAGGGGCAGAGTCCTGGGGGTTGGAAGGACCCCACAGCTCCGCAGGGAAGCCTGCACTTCTTCCAGTGCTAGCCGGCCGCCCTGTCCTCCAAGCGCGCCAGTGCCGGCGCTTGTCTCTTGCGGACTTCATACGAGGGAGGCACGCAGTGCTACCCAGTCATTACGGGCAGGAGCAGCCACTGAACCGCGGGCTGACTTTTGGGCTTGCTAATTAAACGGAGACGTTTGCCACTTGCCACTTCCAGCTGCGAGCATCACCCAGCAGAAAGCAAAGCTGAGGAAAGCTCTGCCACGAGTTTTCACACGAGCGCTGTAGGTGGTACCGATGGGTCTGTGCTCTCCTTGCTGATGGGCACAAGTTACTGCCCGTGAATCAAACCAGCCCTGCTCCTCCGTCACCAGCAGTCAGCACCCACCTTGGACCTCAGACAGGCCCGGATCTCATCTGACAAAGAGGTAGTTTTATTGTCCCTGGTTTTGCAGATGGGGAAGACGAATTAAAATGAAAGGATTTGCTACATTAGGATGGCAGAGCTAGGCAAGATACCAAGTTTCTGACTTTTCACAGTACTTAGCAGTGGCTTGCTCTTTCCTAAGACCAAAGCATGGCTTCCCCTAGTGCCTGAGTGCTTAGCAAGGTAGTGAATTAGGCCCATTACAATAATTCACACACATTTAGCGACAGCTTATTAAAAGGAGAATCACTTCGGTCACGGGGCAAGTGGCCGTAGTGCAGTGGTAGGTGGCAGCATGAGAGAGAAAATGAGTTGGTCTGCGGGAGCCACTGAAATTCTGAAACAATTATTGGGGAAGGATTACTGGCAAAGAGTTACAGGATATGACATCTAGATGAGTAGAAGGAGAGGCCTAGGGAATTTTTAGGATTTTCTCGTTTTTTACTCATAAAAGTGCTATTATTTTTATTTTATTTTATGAGTTTTTAACTAATTGGGGTCCTTCCTTCGTGAATCCAAAGAAAAGGTCACAATTCCCATCTCTCACTATGCTGGCAGACTTTATGCTCCTTTCCATTTTCTTCTCTTAAGCAGTTGTATTGATATGGAAGGGTCTGTTCACATCTCTTCTGCTCTGTGTCTCACTCTGATTACCAGCCCCAGAGACACGCTGGGGAGCTGCTCTGCGCTGCCCCCTTCCCAGGGCCACAGTCCAACCATCTGAGTGGTGCTGGAGGAGGTGCTTTCTGCACTTGCTCTGAGCTGCTCTTGATGCAGATGATGGCACTGCCACTGCATACGCTCCCAGGCACTGCTGCAGGCAAGCTGCCTTTCTGCTGTATTTTTCTGGGATGTCATTTACGTGCCACTCTGGCATTGCCTTTCCTAGATGATACTTCTGGGCAACAATTGCAGAGCAGGTATGTCCACTTAATGGCTTACTGCATTCAGGCACCTAGCCAGAGTTGGTGATCTGGAGTAGGTCTCACTCTGACTTAAAGCACACTAAGAAACACTTTAGGGAGCAGCTCCTGGTGTAGAAGTTGTGTTCCCTCCTCAAGATCCATCTTCCTTTCTTACAGTTGAGTATTCTATACCATATCTTCTCATCTGGTTTCTTTCTCTTAGCTTAATCTGCAGTGTTCCAAGTATGCACTAGCATCCAGATTTCTTTGACAGTTGGAAAGTAGAATTATTCCTGCAAGTATTTGCTTGCTCATTCACAGAAATACAAAAATTAATTTGGGTACCAACAAAATAAATAATTACAGCTGCATCTGGACTGAATGAAGGTAAAAATTTAAAAAAAAAATTTAAAAGAACATAAAAATTATGTCTCTTTTTATTTCTTTGAGATTGAGGGAGGTGCAGGAAAGATGTCTTTCCCCCTCATCATTCTTTCAGGTATCTGGAATAATTTCCAGCTTGGAAGATTTCTTTATTTCTGCTGGAATCTTTAACAAAACATTCCCTGGGTTTGCTCCAAAGCTTCAGCTGTGCTGGTCAGATCCCAACCAAAGACTGGTTAAAAACGCACCCAGTGCTGAAAGGGAAGTACTTCTTCCTCCTACCATACCCACTCTTGAAATTCTGTTGATTCTCATCAGGGCTGCTAATTGGAGCTGGAATACTGATGGGGAAATGTTGTTTAATTATTTAGTATTAAAGAGGCCTATGGAAATCTTCATGTTTTTGTGGTATAGGTATAGGTTTGAGATAAAGAGCTTTAATGTCATTGGATGGTAATGGTGTGTACTGTGAACCTGACTAAATACAACTATCTGCTTGCTATTGTTTGGGTTGGGAGTTTTTTTGCTTCTTTTTTTTTTTTTTTACATTTCCTCTGCCATTTCCTGCTAGTATTCACTGCGTGAGTTGTTCTTTGTTTTAATGGAACAGTAAGAATTGTGTAAGCTTAAAATAAGTGCTGTACTTAATTCTTGCAGGGGAAAATGTTATTGGGCTGAGCTCCTGTCTGCTACTACTAACTTTGAGCGCTGCTCAGACTATCCTCACTGCCAGAGCAGTTGGCACCTTATTAAAAGCCTTTGCAGAGATGCCAAAACTCACAGGGTCTAGAGCTTCTTCTTGAGTAAACTGGAGTAGTTTTTAATGACTCAGGGAGATGCATGTGATCTATGACAGCTGACAACATGACCCTACTATACCTAGAAAGCCAGTATCTCTCTCTCCTAGTCATGTTCCTCCAGGTCAGAAGTAAGGCAAGCTGTCCAACAGAGACAGGGCACATCTGAACTGCTTTGCTTGGTATTTTGAACTCTTCTGCTAAGGAGAGAAAGGAGCTTGGTTTGTCTCAGCAACACTACAGTAACTTTTCTAATTGAGCTGTAATGAGTCTAGAACAAAGCACCGACTTACATTGCAGTCTGCTGCTCGCCACCTGCCGTCCTGGGGGCATTTGAAGCTGCCCAGTGGAGGTGTGAGGCTATGAAGCTTGGCACAGTTGTTATCTGTTACCTGTTTGATGAGACAAAAGATGTGTGCATTGCAGAGATGTCTGGGTTTAGAAATTAATTTTGTGGGACATACACTCACTCCCTCAGATGAGAGATGTCTTTACATTGTGGGATATTGCTGAGTTTCTGGTGCTGTACACTGCTGTTTTCCTGACTTGATGGGTAAGATCAGCAGTGTCTCAGAAGTGATTCATTACTTGGGGCGTGAGCAAGGTATTTTGTAGTGTGTGTTGTGTGGGCCATGCATGGAAATGTCCATCATTACGTTCCTGCTGAGGTGTGTGAGCTCCTTTGCTGTACGTGGGAAGAACACTCTGTGTTCTGTCATAGAAAAGAATTGATACTCAAAGAGTCCAGTTTCCTGTCCATTTTAGATATATCCAAAAGTAATGGACAAAAAAGGAGTTTTTGCTTGTTGTTTCAAACCTAAGTAGGCAAACAGTAATAGCTGGCATTAGGTGAGGGAAAGAGATGTGCATGTTGGTTTCAAGACAGCACACTAACATACCCGTGATTCTTGTGCAGGTACTCTACTGTTTATTCTATTGCAGATTACTATATGAAAAAACCCTCTAATTTAAGTAGCATTGTGCTTCATATCAAACCTTATAAAGTAGTACCAGAAAAGGCTGAGGTTATTCTGAATTGAATTAAATTTCTCATAAAATGTGCTAGAAAATCAAGTTTAAGACTGTGCTTCACTTTGGCAAAATTCTGTTTATTAAAGAATTTTAATCTTTCTCTTTTTGAGTTTTGGAATTAATGACTATATGATGGAGGTTGGAAAATATTATACTTATTGAAAAAGCAGTATTTTAGATTTATGTTGACAGAACATCAACTTTTTTAACATAGATTTCCATCAGCTAAATGAGAGAAAATTAATTAGGGAAAAGTGCTTATTTTGGGTCAGGGTTTTTTTTGAAAATGAAGTATTTTAGGTTTTTTTACTTTCAAAATATTGCTTGATCTTGGAATAATTTCAAAATCCTCAGAAACAGCACATTAGAAATCAAAATAATAAATGAGTTCGGGAGAAAAACTTAAAGCATCTAAATAATTTAAAAGTCTCAGGTTCTGCTCTGAAAAGTATGGTATCCTGGTATGCTTGAAAAGCTTTCTTGTTCAGCATATACTGCATGTAGAGTCAGGTTGTGGGCTTGTAATGATCTCCACACCTAGGAGCCATGGTCACCCACCAGCATTCCACTCTGCTATGTGCTGCAGACAGAGAACAAAAAATATGTTTTCTGGCCTCAAAACACCTACATACGTAATACAATCCATATGTGACTATTTTTCAAAAGCAATTTAGAAAAGCTTATTTTATTAGGATGAAGTTTGACTGCTGAACAAATATAAACTTTCATGCCAAATGAAGAAATATCATTTGTCAAGCTAAACTTTTTATAACTCTTTTCACAGTTTTTTTGATGCATCTTATGTATTTGATGACTATAAAAGAATTTGCCAAGAAAATGAAAGCCATAAAATTCCTCTGCCCTCGTGCATTTGCTTTTCTTTTTCTTCTGTCTCCTGAAGCTGTAGGAGGTGTTTGCTGACATGCTTTGCTTTCAGGGCACCTCTGGAGCAATGTGATACAAGAAGTGACTCAGCTAAGCAAACTAAGTTTGTATGAACATAAGAAGCCCTTACAGTATGAAGCTGTAACTGGGAATTATGAAAAGAGGCATCTAAGGAGCTCAGTGTGTCATTTACATACATATTTCACTATATGAAGCTATGAAATATAATTTCCAGTTATGCTGCGAAACTGAAAAACTCCCTTCCCAAACCTTACTGCGTCCCAACATCTTGGACAGATTGCATACACTTTTAAGACATGAATAGGTATCTCATGCACACTTCTGGCAAAATAGTCCCTTTTACTTTTTTCTTGCTGTGGTGAAAGGCAGCTTGTTTTGTGACCACCTGTGTTTCAGGGTGTTACCTCTGGGGGTTCTGTGCAACACCTGTGGAGCACACAGTGTCAGTCTGGCAGGTAAGGTAGGTAGTGAGAAATCAAGAGATCTAGGCTTTTTTCCTGACTCTGCCACTTATGTCTGTAGTGAAACAAAAAGAAAGAGTAAGAGAGGCAGGAAAGCTATTTTAGGTATTTTATTATGTAAGGATATTTGCAAGGCTTTTATTTTGGTTTGTTTTGCTGTGGGTTGGTTTGATTTTGGTTTTTTTTTTTTACTATCCCATTGCCCTCCTTTCAAAATTGAAATCTTATCTGTTCTCTTTGCTTTTCCTGGAAATAACCACATAAAAACGGAATACCAGATTTTAAAAAAAATGTAGCTTTGCAGGAATGAAAAAGCTGAAGCTTTTTTTTTTTTGTCTGAGACAACAACTTAGAATTTCTGCATTTTATACTTGAAATCCAGTGTCACAAAAAATGGCTGCTATGTTACAGGAAGGAAAGAACTCTGTTAAACAGTTGTACTGCTGCAGCATCAGTTGCTCCACTTCCCAGAGAGAATACTAATGGAGGTGGGAAGAAACTAAACTCTTCCTCGCTGCCATTTTTTATTTAGATGGTCTTTCTGTCAAGAAGAAGAGGTGTAAGAGGCACAGGTTCACCCCCCCCCACCCCTGACCTTCATCCTTTACCTTGTTGCACTCACACCAATTTCCTCTTGACTCCTTTTCCCCACCTATAAAACTGCAGTAGGGAACAGAGTTATCAAAGGAATAATTTTGGCCCAGATCCTTAAGGCTGATTGGGTACCAAATTTCTTGTGAAATAAGCAATTTATAAGAGGAGTTGAAAGTTCAGCTTAATCTGGAAAGATAAAACGTACTTTTTTAAACTTTCACATACTTTGTGTCTGTATGCTTGAATACATCCATTTTGAAGTTTCTAAATGGTTTTAATAGTGAAGAAGGCCTTTTAACTTCTGTAATTCTCCCCAATTAAAAAAAAAAAAAAAAGGATATTTCCAGTGAATAAGCCAGGTTTTTACTGTCATGGACAAAAAAAGTTTAAAGGCAGACAAAGAATTTTTTTGCCAGTTGTCATTTCCTAAAAGAACTGCTGGTTGACCTATATAATATTTTTACTATATACATAAATGCAAACTGATAGTTAAGTGCTTTGGTAGGAAAGGTGGATTTGTGCACATACTTCTCTTTTTTGCTGAACTTAGATTCGGACCTGAATCCTGCAGGGGCTTGCCAGATGCTTGACTTTGTTTTCAGTGGAACTATTCAGAGTGTATTATGTGAAGCACACACAGCAATCCAAGAGACTTGAGCCAGGTGAGCCTTGCTAAAAGACCCAGAAATAATGTATATATACCTCTTTCCCCTGTTAAAGGACTTTCTAGTTAGTGTGCATATTAGAATGCTAAACTTTATGGACTTGAGAATTAAAAATACGATAATAATAAAATACAAAAATAGTCTATTTTTTTAATCTGTATGGTTACCAAAAGTTTACTCTTTCAAAAATTGCCAAAAAAAAAAATCACTTCTGGGAAACTACACACACGAGCCTAGGGCCAAACAACTGCTCTGTTTTGCTTCTTCTGTTTCCTTGTCAGAAGTATCCTGTTTATCTTGTTTGGCTGAGGGCAGTTGGATATTTATTCATTGATCTCTCCTTTCTTGCATTATCTTGAATTCTAATTAGAGTTTTTCAAGTCCTATTACTTTACTCTCCAAACATAGCTACAACAGACATCAATCTTCCATTTGTGTAGAGCTGTTCAGAACCATGAAAGAGCTGTCATCTTACATTCTGGGACTAACCACACTGCCTAGCAGTTCTCCACTAGCTGCTTTCATTGGCAGTTTGATTGAATGATTTTTCCCCCGTCACAAATACCATGTGATTCAAAGTGCCTGGAAAAGTGTTAAGTCACTTGATGTTAGGAGAGATTCTGTAAATAGGACTGGGAGCAGTCCTCTAGGTGTTTGTAATTAATCAGGCGCCAAACACTTGGAGCTTTTGGATGCACTTGTAAAAAGTCTAAAAATGTAAACAGTTTTCTTTCCCCTCCCCAGGAAGTCTTAATGCACTAAAGACGTAAGCAAAGAAGTTAAATTGCAAGTGATCAAATCAATTACACTTCAGATCAGACTGTGGCGGGGCTTTTTCGTTCTCAACCAGATGGAACTAGACTTCTTGTGAAGGAGGTGCTATTATTTCTTGTCAGGGTTTCAAAATGAACATAGGAATTCATAGTAAAAAAATGACCTTTTTTTTTTTTTTTAATATACTAGAACACTTAGAGGAAAGAATCCTTGGGAGCTGATGTCACTAAAAGTTACCGGATATACTAAAAAAAAATCATCTTAGCCATTTATTATTCTTCTGATCTGACAAAAGAGAGAACATAAATGAACAGGATATTCTCCTGTGCTGCAAGGCAAAGAAGAAACCCTCCTTTTTAATATAGTTAAATTATTGAATTCAGAGTTTATGGGTTCTTTTGGCTGTGCCTTTCTTATAGGCTGAAGTTTTTACATTAAGAAAGCTATGATGTAAAAACATACAAGAGACAAAGTACAGTGATTTTTATCTTGATGTAATTAGTAATTGAGATAAATCCAGATGAGGGCACAGGCTATCTGGATGCAGAAAGCAGTTTTGTATCCTGTGGAGATAGGACAACTTGTTTAGAAAGCCTCTGTGCATTAGGAGGGGAGGTGACTGCTGTAATCAGGTGTAACAAAACTGCCTTCCCAGGTGAAAAAAAATCACCATAATCAAATGTGATTTGTTTGTTTCTAATTTAGAGAAGTACTTTGTAAAACCAAGTGCTTTTATGGTGTAGTTTTTCCAATCAAATTATTTGTTTGATCTGGAGTCCAGATCCCTCTTGCTTTGAGTATACTGCCACCAGCTTATGTAAAAGCTTTGAAAACCCATTCAGTACTTGGACGTGCTTATTTTAATAGGGTAAATTCCACCTGAAACCACCTTGAGGAGAGTTATTCATGCTGGTGTGGATAAAGATATTGGGTCTTACCTTCAGTGCTGAAAATGCTTATAATAAGACACATCTTGATATAAGGAGGTGTCATGTTAGCAGCACTAACAGGGTCCCATAGGCTCAGTGGAGCTCTTGGTCAGCAAATCCCATACATTACAATGATTGCAAGATTAAATTTGTCACTGGAATGCTAATAGTGAGTAAGGAAGTGGAGTTTTTAAATGCTTCCTTTTCAACAGATGCAAAATGATCTAAAGATATTTTGAAAGTTACTAGAATAAAGAATGCACAGTTAAGCAAATGAACTCTTGTTAGTTTCCAAGCCTTGCTAAATGTAACATTCTTCCAAGAATTTGGGTAGCAGCTAAATACATCTAACTTTCTCGAAAAAAAAATACATAAGAAGTGAGTGAAAGGAGGCTGGTGGTGTTTCAGGAGTCAGAAAAGAAAAGGTGGTGGTGTCTACCTACTCACTGTAGGCATTCAAACCGGCACCTCCAGAGGTGCAGCCTCATGGCTAAGAGGCTGCAGCCTGTTTGTGTGAGACCTGCACCTATCCTGCTGAGGCTGTTCAACAATTCAGGAAACAAATCGAGGCAAGGAGCCAAAATTAGCTGTCTGCTCAGGAGGATGGGGGTGGGCGGTTGGCTTGGTTTTGCCATCCTCTTGGACTACTCTTATTTTTATCAGGTGTCTGCCTAGATACCCAAACACTCCTTAGGACTAGCTAGAACCCAGTTACCCTGTCCTTCCTTGTGTTCAGCCTGTCCTGTGAACCACTAGATGACAAATTTGTGTTCATTCTTGATTGCCTTCTCTGGTGTCATTAGAGCTTTGATTCTTTTGCCATAACTTCTACAGACACCTTTTTTTTTTTTTAATTAAACTGTCTATGTCTGCTGTGGTATTTTGTGCAATGCCTGGTCCTGTAGACATGTGTGAGATGAGCCATTGTCAGGCTTGCTCCCTCAGGGAATATAGGGGAAGAATTTGCCAAGTTTGTGGATTCGGGCTGGGTTTAGGCTGGAGATAGACGTAGAGCTGTGCAGGTTCACCAAGTCTCAAACAGTCCTAGGCATATACAGAAGTAGGAGCTCAGGCACCTGAGGTGCATGATTACAAGAAAACATGGCTGTGTATAGCCTTTAGGTGCCTAAGGAATCAGGAAAGAGAGGCAAGGTTTGAGGAGCATGTGCTTGGGCTTTGGTATTTGTGTTGGACACAAGTCCAACTGTGGATACTTAGGCCTTTACTGGAGCCAGCACTTAACTTCTTTGCAACTGTTGACCCATCTTTTAATTGGAAATCATTCCCGGTTTTGTAAACCTCCAGATCAAGAACTTCCAGATGCACAACAAAATAGACACAAAGTGGTTTTAACAAGCAGCTGATATTTTAGGAGAGATTTATGAAGGCCTTATCTTCAAGTTTGTGGATGGTTCTTGTTCTTTTAAAGGCTTAGAGGTTGCTGCTGAGAACATAAGAACACAGCAGAAAATAGCCAATATGGCTAGAAGTTAGAAAATAGCCTCAAATACTAAAGCAGAAAATAATTAATGTATTTTTACCTGAAAGAAATGTATATCATTATGGCACATATTACTTGCCTACTGTATAACTTCGCACTCAAGAGAGTCCATGAAAACAAGTCTTCCAAGACACCATGACTTTAGAGCAGTAACCATCAGAAAGGCTGCAGCAAAGCTGGAGTCACTGTGGGATTAGCAGGATGAAGCTATAAAGAATCAGAAGCAGGACATACTTTTCTGCTTTTTTAACTGTGCACACATATGTTACCCACCACGCACAGAGTCCTGTGGCCGCTCACTCACAGGGTTTGGGAATTTAACCAATAGTCAGGGTCTATGCATAAACTATGACAGCCATGTTGTCATTGTTATAACAATGCCTTTTAAAGAATTTACTTAAATCCTATTTTTTTATTTGATCAATGGTTTAAGCAGCATTAAAAATAGGTTTCTTCAATTGCCGTAACACAGCTTTCAAGCCCATAAATCTTACAGCCATTGCACTACCCATTGGAATCAAAGTTTTGCAATTCTCTTAGTCATTGTTTGCAGCGTTGTTTAAAGAAAGGGGAAAAATAACCAATGGTGAACTATGAGTGCTTCCCTGGATGGCCTAACTTGCTCTTTCATACGTCTGTTTTGTCCATTTAGAAATATAAAATGTCACAGTGTGGTATTCTGTATTTCCAGTGTAGAAAGGTGTTCTCTATCAAGTTGAAGAATCAGAACTACCTTTCCCCCTACAGGCTATCCTACTTGAATTTCAGCCACTTTTAGAGGACTTTGGGGCATTGGAATATAGATATTGCACTGAAAGAACTGCTAGGGTTTGGGGTTTTTTTTTTCTTTTGTTTCTCAGAATAAAGAATTAGTTAGAAGCTGTCAAGACTGAATTCAGCATCAAAGCCATATGCACCTTCTGTGATCTAGCAAATATGCCCAGACCCAAAAATCCCTGCCATTGGTAATGGAGATCTTTGGTGGTTCCCAGGAAAGTAGCATTGTCATATGGTGGTTAGGTTAGGAACAAAGATCTGGAGTAAAAGGAGTCTGTTTGTACATTTAATGGTCTCTATGAATGGTCTAATGAATGACACTGGTTAAGGAATGAGGGAAAGTTTGAGACTATTAACAAGTAGCTCCTTATTTTTCTCTGTGCTTCCTTCTTTGCCTCACTCAGCTTACCATGAAATTCAGCCACTGACTCCCACCACTGTTTTTCTTGGAGAACAGAGTAGGATGAAGAAACGCAGTGATTGAATGTAAAAGACAACCATGCGTTGCATTAAGAGCTGCATTCTGTGTGTTTGATAACAGGAACTACAGAAGAAAATTAAAAATATGTGTTTCAGGTCTACCTTATCTTTAAAGTCTGAAGCCATTCTCAAGTCCTACCATCTCAAATAACAGACCTCATTAATAAAACAGGAATTTTTTTTTAGCTCTTTTAGTTCCAATTGATAATGCTACTCTCACGACACTTGTATTTAATGTTTGTTACGCTCCCATGTGTTGAACACATGGTTAGCAGCTCTCCCAACCATCAGGATTCATGTGATCACAGCAAAGCAGTCAGCATCATAAATAAAGCAAACATGACAACTGAAACTGCGTATTTCCTTCTCATGGTAAACTAGGACGATGAACTGGAGCTCAATGCCATTCTTCATCCAACAGCAAAAGGCTTGAGTATGGTAGACCTGGACCATGAGCGTACTTGGAAAATGGTTCATTTGACCTTTTCATTCTCTTGTATTTGAAAATCTTGGCCTAGTTCCCAATCCTGTGGTAGCCAGCCACATTTGTGAGTGATAGGGACCTTTGTGATGGCAATTCCACATCCTTTGCTTACAATTCTTTTTAGTTTTTATTTAGTTTGCATGTAAGCAGGTCATTGTCAGTGGCTGGGCCCTTCATGGTTGGAGTCTGCCATTGACGCTAGGCACAACAAACTGGCAGACCTTTATAAGGGACAGTAATTATTTTAAAAGTACACTTCTTATTTAAGATAATTCCTGAATATTATTCTTTTTAAAGAGTATTGAAGGTAATTGCATGCCTTCAAACAAAACGGAATTTTTAAGTGTATGCATAGGTATCCATATGGCAATGGAGTCCATGTGTTCTGTTGGGTTTTTGTTGTTGCTGTCTTTTCTTTAGGGTATATTGGATTTCCATCCTATTTGTATCAAGTATGGCAGAAATATAATTTAATCTAATTGTCAATTCCATTAGCCTGAAACGTTGGATTCAGGTGTCTCAAAATTGGAGATAATGTCCTCTCCCTGATAGCTTTGATAGCTTCTGGCTTGGATGGAGAGCTGCTTTAAATTCTAAAGATAGTGACACTTGGCTAATAAAATAGTGAACATACTCATCTCCCTTGTGGATGATGTGGAAGTGTACTTTCCTTGGACATTTTAAATTTTCATGGGGTTGTGGTAGCATCTTCTGAATCTCCCTACCTTGCCTTTCTCCTTCCATAAATCTGAGTGTGTGACTTCGAAAAACTGAAAAGTTGTCTTTAGGCTCTTTGTCCTACAGATCCAGACATTGTCTATTTGCATGTCAAAAAAGAAGTAATTGCGTAAAAATTATATCACAAGTAATAGAGCATTACAGATGAGGTGAGAACTGGTTTAGTGAGCTTACCAGCAAACAGGCCAGAAGATTCCAAGTTTGTTTTGGGTTGTTGTTACAGGCTTTTTCCAAAAAATTTAAATGTTCAAAAATTAGTTTTTTGTACACCATGAAAATGAAAACAAAGTCTTTTCAACACTTCCATAGAGCTACTGTTTAGAGGCCTGATTTGAAGGCAAGTCTCCTCTTCATCATCAAAAAGCTACTTGTCTTCTTCCCCAATTACTGACATTTGGAAACAAAGGGGCTTGAGTGTTACTCTGTCAACAACAAAGCCAAAAACTTAATTGACTTGGTAGTCATCTTTCTGCCTCTGCCCTTCCTCAGTTTAACAGGTGAAGACAGGCTTCATCACATTTCGATCAAATAAGCTTCAGGTCAGCTTTACTTGCAGTCCTGTAAGTGACTCTCGGGACTCTGACATCAGAGAACTAGTACCCAGTTTCTTTGGATTGCTCCTGAGTTGCTGAATAGATAGCAGTATGGTTTTATTGCATTTGGTGAATGCAAATGTGCCAGTAATTAGGAGCATATCACTATTTCCTCTCTTTAGCAATTCACTAAGCATTTTTATATTACTTTCTTCTGTGGGTTAACATCTTTATATTCTTTATTGATGAGTTTATCATCAGACTGTATTATCTTTCAAAAAGTGTATTAGTGTGTGTGTGTATGCACATGGACCCCCAGAGTAAGTTTTGTGTGACAAATCAAATACTCTAATCAGTTACACAGTGCTTTTTTTAAACTAGAGTAATAAATATTTCTTTACCAGACAAAACCAATGTTTCAGGGCAATACACTTTATTTTGTATAGCTTCCTTTAAGCACATTGTGTCTCTAATGCGTTAGAGGTAATTAACACACTTGCAAATTTTAAAATACTCTAAAAGGTTTTAATTTGATGAAAATTCTAAACAACAGTATCAATATACATGCTCCTTAATTCACATGCATCATAAAGGTAAAAGGGTAATTGCACCTGTGCAGCTATTTACATTCTTGTGAATACTGGTTTGGTGAACTCTGAGTGAGGGGGATAGTTGGTATCTTTGTTCATTGATTCTGAAAGACAAGCACCGTGATGATTCTTTTTAAAAAACTACATATACATGTTTGGACTGTTGTTGGAGCAGTAGGAGGGACAAGGATTTTTGCTTGTTTTTTTCTTTTTTTTTTAAATCAATATGGGACTAGCTAGTCTCAGTACAGAAAGACAGTTCTACTATGAAACTGAAATTAGAATAATGGATCTCATTATCATGGTGCAATAGCCATATTTTATTAAAATTTCACAGTAGTACTGCTGAGTCTTGCTGGTGAAACACTCAAGCTGCCTGATGAACTCAGCAGACAGCTGCTCACCACCACGCACTCGAGTCGTTCCAGCAGAGAGTTCCTGTAACACACATCATTGTTTTGTGCAGTTTAAAGATTTTTGGTTTTTTCTTTGCTTGCATTTAAGGACAAAAGCAGGTCCGAACTGTGATATTTATCCTTTCCCTGCACTGTGCAGATCTGTCATACACAGGAGGGCAGCTTCTCTGGCCCCATGCAGTCCACAGGCAGCCTGCCGGGTATCCCTGTTCTGGCCAGTTTGCAGTGCTGGATTTCACATCCCCACACAGGGTTGTAGTGACCTGAAGTGCTTCACAAAATTACACGTGGGATTACTGACACTATTAAACAAGCAATGCTTCTTTGCCCCTCCCTTTGCCCCCCCCTATTTACTGTACACACCTCCTTTTATTACTGGTCCTTAATAAGAGCTTAAAAAATTAAATAAATTGCCATCATGGTTGTTTCATTTTTGTGATTAAAATGGATTTTACTGGAGCTATAAGGACAGAATGTAGCTCAGATTACTTTAGAAGTATTGATGAAACAGTCAAGTATCTGAAGAAACCAATTTCTTAGGAATGGCAATCTAGCCTCCAAACAGCTAGAAGCTTTGTAGCTACACCAGTGGCTGGCAGCAGGGTTAGATGGAAGGAATGACCATTTCACACATTCTGGGCCACTGGGCATCAGTAGGTTTTAATGCGAGATTATGCACAGATATATGGACTCTTTGTTGGTTTTGGAGCAACCTGTGTAATTTTGCAGCTTTCAATACCTGTCTGAAGACTAAGCAAGAGTGCAGAGAAAAAGAGTAAGCTTAAGACGCAGAGAATACAAGTTCTGTCACATGAACAGCTAGATTGCTCCCATCCTGTCCCAGCCACTGGAAGCCAAGGGAGCTCTGTGATTCATGGAAATTCCTAATTTTTGTGTCATGTGTGAGTATAAACCCCACTTCATGACATACTATTCCGTTTTCTCGTCAAGATTTTTTTAAAATAGGAAATATGATGAAAGACACAATAGTCCGTTCCAAAATGTTACAGAATTTTTCAATCTACCCCTAAACGGCACGAGAGGGCCAATTCTCTACATACATAATTTATTACAGATTACTAAGTGGTGGGACAAAAAAAGCAAATGCCATTGACAGTCATATTTGTACTATCCTGTTAACTTTATGTAGCTAGAAACCTTAGTTTCTTACTGGTTTTTTCTTTTTTCTAAGAGGTCATCATTATTTTACTGTGTCTTTCTATAGGATGGGAGAGGAAACGACTTTTTTTTCCACAGATTTGTAATATTAGCTGTAAGCTAATACTGTTTTCCATAATTCCAATGCTCCATTCACATGGCTTGAAATATTCAGGTATATTCTCATCATTCAGAAAGGGAGAACCCTGGAATATAAAGTTCTTCAATCTCCTAGGGGCAGGAAGGCAATTTAAGCTTCCCAGAACAACTTCAAGAGCAATGATAGCTACCAGTGTTATTAGAGGAGCATAGTTTTTCAGAAGATCAACTGTAATGACCTTCATATCCTGGATTTAGATTCAGAGGTTGTTGACACAACCTTATTAGCACAGTCAAATGTCTCCATTTATAATATGCCCCGGAAGCATAATTTAACGACACTGTAATGCACAAATGCTGCAGTTACTAAGACGAAGAACAGCAGAGGGGATTAATTTTCACATAACAGTTCCATTGATAAGGAAGATGTTCAAGTGTTCAGGAAAGCTGTGGGCATGGAATGATTGAAACTAACAGAAAAATATTCCAGTGAATAGGGTCAAAAAGCAGTTCTTTAATTTTTAAATTTGCACAGCAATAACAGAGACAAATGAGCCTCTGAAATATTTTGGAAAATGTCACTTTGCAAACCTTGTAGATTGCTTAAATGTTTATTAAAATGGACCAAAAGCCAAAATCCTCTGCGTAAAATAAATACTTTGTCTTTGCTAAGTAACAATATTTGTGAACAAAACATAGAACTATAACTTTCATGTGTCAAACATAGTAACATTTAAGATGAAATGTTGGAGTCAGACTTGGCATTTTTTTTCATCTTCGTATTTACAAGCTTCTCATTAAGACCATTTACCTCACATTAGCTATCAAAATGACTAGCATTTTTAAAGTTTGCTCCATGACTAAAATAAAAACAACAGAAATGTCCTTTTACCGTAACTTAACAAAAAGCAGAACCATATTTTTATCATCTAGGAGAACATACTGTTATAAATACAGCTGTTTTTCATCTACAATTATATAAATAATAAGCATGCTGCCATTCACAAGGATTTTAATAGATGATTATATATAAGCAATATCATGATCTAGAAGAGGATGGCATGAGTTTTTATCTTTCCTTTTTATTGTACTTATTTAGGATCTTTGTCTTCATCTGAAAATTGTGGAACAGACTTCTTTGCTACAACATTATCCAGTCGCTGTCCTTGCAGATACGGGTTCACACTCTGAAAAAGTTAAAAATTATTTAAACTTATTAGAAACAGGGAAACAGATAAAAGGTAACTAGGATTAGTGAACATATTTATGTATTTCTTATCTCTCAGATATTTGCAGACTTGGGAAAAAAATTGCTTCCAGGGATTAAATCTATAAATCAGTCAGTGTTTTGTCTCTATTTTTTTTTTTTTGAGCAATAATTTAATTCAATCCACTGAAAGGAATACAAGTGAAGGAGGACTATCAAGAATATAAAACAATCTGCACTAAACACTACCTTTTTTCTCCACTCCTTCTTTCCTCAGCTCAGCAGAGAGGCAGCAGCAGTTCTAACTCCCTAATTCTTGAGGCAGGACAGAACTTGCTAGAGAAGTACAGGTAAGCTTTAGCTTAAATCACTATCCCCTGATGGACATAGTGCTGGGATACAGATTAGAGACCACAATATCATTTTGACTAAAGCCTCTTCTTCAGCCTGTCTCCTCTCCAGGAAACCCCTCCTTGCTTCCTCTCTTGATGCTGAGATAAAAAACTGCTGGCATAGAAGAGCCAAACAAGGTTTTGGCATAGAAAATAGCTCTCATACCACTGCCAGAACAAGGGAATACTGGAAAGAAATTCCTGGAGAGGGTTTAACTTCACTTTGCACCATGCAGGCAGTACAACGTGAGGCTGAAGATGAACAGATCCTGTCTCAAAACTGCTTGGAGATCGTAGATGGAGTAACGTAGAAAGCCTATGCTTTATTATCTATACCAATGGAATAAAACGTATTTACTGTATTTGGAAGCAGCAAGCAGTTCAGCAGAGCTTCAGCATTAAGTATCATTTACACCTGCTTTCTGGTCTGTTACAGTGTCAGTGTAAGCAAAATTCAAGTATATATTGTCTCCTTCACACAGATACAGACAAAAATTCTAGTGTGAAAATTTTTGATGCTAATAAAAATTGTTTGCCTGAGGACAAACTTCAGAGGAATGCGAGTTTTCCAGTATCTCCTGATTCTTGTCAGGCTGACTGCATCACAGAAATTACTTTTCTCAAGACAGAAATTACTTTTCTCAAGACATTTCTGTGCTTCTTTCACCAAAACTTAAGAAATAAAAAAAATTTAAAAAAAAAAAAGGCATTCAGAATGGGCATATTTATTTTCAACTATCCCAAGTATTTGTCGAATCCCTGGAAAATATTTGGGGTTTATCTGTCTTGAAGTTTAAGGCCTTGGGTTTCTTCAGATTTGTGGATGCTATTATTAATACTTAGTCATAGCACGGAGCAGCCCTTTTGCTTACTTCTGTTGGGTTTTGGGTGTTTTGCCTGCTGCAAGTGAAAACATAAAAATATTAAGAACCAGAAATGAATGTGGAAAGATCTTTGAAAATAAACTAACTCCAATGCTTTAAATTGTTAGAAATAAGACATATGTAAATGATTTGTTTGTGTTTGTTTAAAGAAGTTCTGTTTAATGTTAATTTAGTCAAATTCAACTGTTGCATAAACTTCTAGGAATTATTTGAAGATTCCTAGGAAGATTCATTGGTCTTTTTTTTGGAATGGTACTTGCTTACTACTTTTTGAAATAAAGTAGAAGAGAATGAGACTACATGAAATTTTGAATCCTTCTTAGCCAACAAAAGAAAACACAAAATATGATGCAAAATACTTTGGCTGATTGGAATAAAATATGTTTAATCCTATGCAGCTGTGCAGAATTCAAAGTAATGCAAGTTCCCAAGCACCTTCGTACACAGCTCTGAGCCCATGGCAACGTAGTGATCATAGAACTGGTCCTGACACTTCTGGACAGGGCTGTCTGCAAGCACAGAATTTTAAAAAAGGGAAGAATGGCTAATTAAAATTAGACATCACTGTAAACCTCCTTGTCTTGCACTGCGAGTGCTGCAAAGAAACTGGCACAGCAGCAGATGGTGAATCCATGCCTTTGCCATATACACTGGTGATGTGTATGGATGCTTGCACATGCACTTAGATAGGTACATATAAATATATTAATGTACACACATGCTTAGAGTATGTGGTTTCCTAGACTCCAGTAGTGGCTCCGTGCCTTGTGTCTCTATAGCCCTGTGTAGGATTACTACATACACTGTTACACAGGGCTTGTTTTAACCTCCAATGGGGACATTCAGATGCAGGTCAATCTCTGGACAGATCCCAAAACTCTGTGCAGAAAGGCATGGAGGAGTGGCAGGGAGCACAAAAGGCAGGAGGGGAATCCAGTGGATTTTTTGATTTCTTGAAAAATACACTCTGCTGCTGACAGCTCTAGGTTACCCTTCTGCTGATAAGGTGAAAATTCTGAATTGTTCATTTAAGCATTAGTAATCATTGCAGTATTACTCTAAAATAATTTAAATTCTAATGAATTTAGCATTAAGTAACATGTCGCTGCTAGGAAAATAAATCTGCTGTAAGGCAATTCACCTTCAAAATTCTGGGCTACCCCTGGCCATGTAGCTGTCAAGTGTTTCCAGCTAGTACTTCTTTTGTATCCAATTATGTCAGTCAGCTCACTGACAGAAAGAGTTCTGTTTTCCTTTTTTTTTTCCCTCACGTATATTTTGCATGAATTCCACTTTAACATGCTGTTCTAGCTATTAGTAAATACTCTGCTGAACTATTTCCAGAGTAAATTCTACTTACTTAAAAATTAAAGTCAGGTGCCTACCCTTTTTTTCCTTTTCAACTAACAAAAATCAAATGTAAGCACAAGGCAGATACTAAGCTCAGGTCAGATCATTAGCTTATGGTTGAGGTGTCAACTGCCAGTGATGTCTGAACAGGAATAAATCAACTCATCTTCTCCCTTTCTAGCAAAGACTTAAATTTTGAGAGTTAAATAAATAAATCATCTTCACTTATGCTTGTTATTTTAAATTAAATTTACTTCATCTACAATATAAACTGCGCTGTCACATTTTGAAAAGCTACTTTCTGGCAGAGAGCTAGACTTTTCCTTTTTGTAAAAATAATACACCAGCAGCAAAACTAAAGACGTAGACTCTGCCTGAAAGTGATTTTTTTTTTAATAAAAGAAAGGCTGACACTACCAAAAAAGAGAGAGTAGTGAGGCAGACTGTGAAGAATGTCTCTGTGTGGATTGCCTTCCTTGTTACAGGAGCAGAACAATGAGAACAAATTCATCTTTGACTTTCAAGCAAGTGGGACACAGAGATAGGAGTTTCATCCCAGGTAGATCAGATAAAGAACTACCTCTAGTGTTCTTTACACCCAAGAACATATTCACACATGTAGATAATGGTAATTAAATTCACTAATATTTTAAGTAGGAAATTTTAAATACTGTTTTAGAGGAATTTAAATAATTTTAAATGGTTTTAAGCAAATATGATCAATTTTAAAACAGATAATACGAAGTTTCATAGTGCTCTACACTTAAGTGCATCTTCTGAAATTAAGAGGCTATTTAGAGAAATAAATCTTGTACCCAGTGTTCAGTCCTGAAGCCAGCTATAGTAGTTTATCACAGAGAGTCCCTGACTTAACACATAATCTAAAGTATAATATGAATGCATTAGACTAACTCTTCATTTCAGGAATATGATTTTAATTTTTATTAGGTCTCTAGATTATATAGGGGCTATAAAATATTCCAATAGTTACCCTCTTTCTTCTTTTTGGACCACCATTGATTTTCTCAAAGAGTAAACTCTTGCTCTGGAAGGGAGAAAAAAAAACAACACAGCCATCAAATCCATTACACTCTTCTTTTAAAATACTACTTTTGCTGTTAAGTATTAGCAGGTCTAGAGGAGTGTGTAGTTTTATAGGAGAAATAAACCACAAATAATTATTTGTATATTCCTGCTAACATTTGCAGTTCTTCAGGAGCCGTCACAGCCTTATCAATAATTTAAAAGCCAGTAATTTTCCACTAAGTTATCCCCTGTGTTTAGGCAATAAGTGCTTCAAGTATGTGCTGGTGTAGTCTGGATGTTCCCCGTCATGTGATACATGGTATAAATACTTCTTTTTTTTTTCTTTTTTCTTTTTAAGAAAAGGCAGAAGGAAAAAGAAAAATAAGAATGGGAAGGCGAAGTAGCAGGAGTCCTGTCTCTGGTATATCTTTCTATATGTTTGAGGTGACACGAGAATAGGAGCAAAAAATCTTTACTTTACAAGGGATTTTCTAATTCCTTTTAAAAACAGAAATAGGCGTCATTCCTACTGTTTTGTTGTCTTTGCTTATTCCCTTCCAGATATCAACACTTCCCAGTGCAAAGTTCTGCTGAAAGGAGTTCAGCGCCAACTCTTCCTTTGTTTAAGTAGTGCCCTCAATAAAGTTTCTAAAAACCATTTGGTCTATAACATTTTTAATGGCAAACCTTTTAAAAACTGCCAGAAACATCTTGGCAGAAGAGAAAGTTATGATGATGAGAAAAGAAAAAAGAAAAAAAAAACCAAGACAAAAAACCCCCTCTGACCATAGTTTACATAAGTGCATCCACATATTGTTGTATTTCTTATAAGTAATGAATTCTAATAAAGTCTGGAATAACACACACATGTTCAACACATTTTGTTTCCATTCTGTGTTATGAAGAAAACCAAAACCAAACCCCAACCTGAAAATGGAAGGAGAGAAGAATTACATGTATAAAAGCAGAAGACTATATAAACAAGGCCATTAATTCTGCTATAAACAACTGACCTAACATTGATTATATAAATAGAAAGTGTAATTCTAGCACGAGACAAATTCACCAAACACTTCTAACTCTCTCTGCAGCCTTGATATGAGAAAAAACAAACATTTTCAAGTGTTACAATGAAATCTGCCAAAATTGTCTGTTTTGTACTTCTTGTGTTCATTAAACCTCGAATTCACAAGGCCTATCTCTTGTCCAACCTCAGTTATTTTGTCTGAGCTGTTCCAAAAGGGAACAGAGATGAAGCTGGCCAAGGGGGACATTCTTGGCTAGTCATTTATGCGAGCTCACTTCAGGAAAACTTAAATTTAACATTTTAAAGAAACTCAAGGATGCTTGAATTATTCTCCTTAGGAAACAAAGCACCTCCAAAGCCTCTCTTTGTAAAAACTATTTAACCTTATACTTTCATGAGAGGAAAAAGGGTGTTTTTGAAATAAAAAGAACTCCATGGACTACTGGAGCTAGCATCTCTGTCATTCTGAGAAATTCCTTACAATTGAATTGTTCCCGCTCAAGGAAATCATATTTTGTTTAGTCTGTTTGGGAATGTTTTAAGACCCTAAGTACTACTGTAGCATTATGTGGAGTACAAAGCAAATATGGTTATGGAGCCTGAGCTAAGAACATATTTGTATGATAATAGCAATCCTGAAAATATGTTCCACTGCGTAATGGCCTGACCTCATCAGCCACCAAAATTTGCCCATGAAGTGTTCATCCTTCACCAAGAGGTTGTTAGGAATGAAGGCATAGAGTTTCTTCAGTTAAAGATATACCTCATGTAGAGACATGCTGCATGTGTGTTTGCTACTTTTCCCTCACTCCTGGGGCTTCCTTTGCATCCTCTTGGCTACTTGGATTAGAGTACTGCAGGTTGGGATTTGGGTGGAAAAAAATCAGAACTTAAAATGCTTACAACCTACAAAATATATAAGTGGTTTTTAGACTTGGTTGTAAATTGTATATTGTAAATTATCTTTGTGCAAGTCTTTCTGGATGCCAACACTTCTTCAAAACATCTAAAGGGCCAATTTACAAGATGCAAGAAAGGCACACTCAGAAAGTATCTGTGTCCTATAAAGAAAAGTTTGAACTGGTGAAAAAACCCTGAAATCTTAGAAATTGTAGTTCTACATAAGGCTAGAAAACTCCAAAAGTCACTCATCCTACTATTTCCACTGTCCCCTCTATGTTTTCCACATATGAGGGGAGGGGAGGAGAGTATAAGCTGTGGGTCTCACTCTGTAAACAGAGTCTGTTCCTGAGACTTCTCACAGGTCAGCATATTGATTTATGGGGAGTTGTCCCAAAGACAGAAAAATTCTTCCTCTTTCTTCCCACTCCTAACCCAGTATGTATTTACTATGATTTATATACTTGTATCTGCAGATGTATGAGCAGTATTTACACACATTATTTAGCATCTACATACCCATACACTTTGCTGCATGAGACAGCTTCTAGACTTGCTTGACCCGTATAAAATGTGTCTGTTATTCACAGGATACTGCAGAGGTCCCACAGCTTTGCAAGCATGATGGTCTGTCAGCAAAACAAGCCAACCAACCTGTTTCTGTCCCATTAGGACAAGCAGGTCCTTTTTTTCTGACCTGCTAATATAATTTGGGTTTTTCTGTGGTTACACAAAGGAATATATGTTGGCTCTTGGAAAGGACAAGTCACTGGGAACTGCAGCACTTCCTCAACCACACAGTGGTAGGAAAAGGCTGGGGAGAAGCTCCCCCAAGAGCTGGGAGCACATGGCAGCCTCCACAGGTCCAGGAGACGCTGGCTGCAAGGGCTGCAGCTGGTGGTGACAGCCTAGTGCCCACACAGCTCTCAGGAGCTGGTGGAAACACGGTCTGTAAACACACAGCTGTCACAGCCCCTGGGCATCTGGTCCTGGGCTCTTCAAGAGGAGAAGGAACAAACTGTTGTGGGCAGAAGGAATTTTAGGGGCTGAGGGCAGTGGGAGGATGAGGATGCACACGGTTATCTGCTGGGCAGCCCACAGCCAGCTGTGGTCATTTACAACTTAATGCAGACAACAGTGAGTGCCCTAAAAGATCTGATCTACTTTAGCTCTCCTTTATAAGGTCTCAAACAGCTGATTTTTAGAGCGCTTACCTGATTTTTCCAGAGAATTAAAAATAACAAAGCCAGCCACAAAAAGATACCACTGTATTTATATTTTTAGCATGTAGTAATATGCAATTAGGAGATGGTTGGGGCTGTTCTCTTGGATCTCGGCAGAACATTTGCTCATGCACACAACCAGCTGTTTCATCTCTAATTAAAAAGATCTGGGGTTGGCTAAGGTGCAGCTAGATGTGATTGCTGTTTAGTACCTAAGAGTGTTTTAATCCACACATGAGCAGCTTTTTCCCCTGAATTAGTAGTGATGGATGGAGATACAAAAAAAGTCCAGGATTCACTAATGATTTACTATCATTTATTAAGTGTATGTGTTGCTGATGACAACACAGTATGTATGCTTGATTCTGAAATATTGCTATAGGCCAAAGATTTACAGAAGTGCTTTTGTAGTCTTCAGAATGGTATTATGAAAGTAAAGTACTTATGAATAATAAGAAAACTAACAGCCTTATCTGGCATAAATAAGAAAGTTCACCATCTGGTGTTTTTTAAATGAAAACCTTTGATGGTAATTACTTAGAATGCAACAAGTTTCCAAAATTTGGATTTTTGGCATGATTCTCTCCAGAAATTTAGCACTTGCATAAGTAATTAAGACTATAAATCTTAAACTGGTTTGATTATGAAGATGAATCATTGTCTCAAAATTACAGCAGGAGAAGAGACTGCCAAACATGTCCATTTATCGATATATGCTTACAGAGCACTGGTTTAGTGCAATCTTAAGTGAAGTGTTATAACAATGTAAAATGAGATTTCAGTATTTGCTCTACAAGCATAAATTATGATCACTGTTATTGTTTTCCTGGCGCCTGAAAATGGATTTGGGATTGGACATTTTAACTGATGTAATCCAAGATTAAGTGGCAGAGCTTTCTTTGGAGCCTCTAGCCTGCAGGAACAGTCTAGCTGCAGTTATTAAAGTCCTTGTATGCTCAGAGCAAGATTTTTGCCCTTAGTGTAGCTCACTGTGTTTATTATGTGTGATGTGTCAAATAGGTTTCCAATATAATACAGTGCATAACCTGACTAGAGGAAGAAGCGGCATCAAGTCCTCCAAAATCCTTAAGGCAGAGAGGATTCCTTAAAGCAAGTTGTCTGATCGTTGATTTTTTTAAGGTGTTTTAAGCTGCTGCGCTCCATCTATTTGTGTATTCTTTCTATTTTTTGTCTAAGTAGCTGAACAATGAATAGTCACTGAACCTGGATATTCTTTGAGATTAGGGCCATTTTATGTTTAGAAATCTTGTCCTAAGATCTGCACTAATTTTGGCTACATGTTCACTGTAGTTTGAAATGTGGTTTTTTGCATTTATCAAGCACATACATAGCTGTCATGCTTTGGGACAGGTAATAGAACAAGGATTTCTACTTTATATTTTCCTGGGCTATTTATCAAGCACAAGCACTGTTTCTATTTTTCAGGGCAAGTTCACCTTTTTTGAGAAATTTCCCTTAGGGTGATAATTTTTCCAGCATTAAGGACAATATTGTCCTCGTGGTTTTACAGCATCCCACATAGCAGACAAAACCCAGTTCCACATGCAACAAAAATAAGCAAGAAGCATATACTCACCCACTTGCCCATGTTGGGATAGTCATGCTCTGGATCAAAAAGGTGCTGGTGCAGTTGGTATTCCCTGCTGAACTCTGCTGTGTCTGGGGTGTTTTCTAGACACCCATCATCAACTGCAAAAGAAAGCACTGAGTGCTTAGTAGCTTTGAAACACAAAATATATGTGCCACATTAGTCAGCAAACTTTTTAAAATGCAATCATGCAATTAAAAAAAAAAAAAAACACACAACTGGATGACTAGAAAATACCAGGTTTCTTTTTCTTTTGAAATGAGTTTGTCAGAATGTATTTATTAAAAGAAACAAAACAAAACAAAACAAAAACAAAAAAAAGCAAAACAAAACAAAAAACACCTAACTCTCACAACTTAATGAAACTTCAAAACTGAAGAAATTCATCTTCCAAGCTCTTCCCCTCCTTTATGTTTTTCTTTTAATTATTGCACTTGATTTTACCTAGAACTGCATCCTGTTCTGATTCAGAAGGGATATTCTTTTCTTTTTTAAAACACTCACAGGTAGTTTTAGAAATTGGCAAGGCAGTGCTTTTGAAGGTCATGGTAAAACAGTGCTGTGAGCAAAGACAAAATTTCTTTCACTGTGTAGCTCTTCTTGGAGCTCCATTTCTGGTTTGCTACTTTGTTCAAATTGGCTGAAAATCATTTCTGCATCATAACATCTCATAAAGATGCTATGTAGCAGAAGTTTTATGATGAAGACATTTCTGTAGATTGTAACTAATCTGATTGGTCCAGAAAGCTCCTTTAACCGCAATGGATGGTTTTGTAGACAGTGTCACATCAAGATAATATCCTTTTAAAAATCAACTTACATTGTTTTTTACCAAAATAAGTAATCTTTAGCTCAAACAAAGTTTCAGCAACTTGAGGCCAGAGTAGCTTTTTGGATAGAGTCTGCTCCTGGAGCTCTCACTGCTTTGCCAGCACATGGAGCTTGCAGTCCAAGTTCCTCTCAGACATACCCAAGGAGATCCTACCAGCCAGGGCATGATGCTGGGCATTCAAACAGCTACATCTGGCAGAACACAGGCACTCCAGAGCACACACCTGTGGACTTTCCCTTCTGTCCTTGTGTGTCATCATGTAAAAAGATTTGCAGATGGATTATCTTTTTCCCTTAGATGTGGGAAACAGTAAAGACTTAAAATTGAGTTGAGTTCAATGACCTGAGGAGGTTATTCTGAGTCCCAACAGATCCAGCTTTCTCTCTTTTCTCCATGGGATGGGGAAAAAAATAAAATTGCCAATAGAAAACAGGGGAAAACTCTTCATACTGGCTAATTAACTCAGAAACTATTAAAACACTTAGAAATCGTTTCAGTCTCAGCAGGAACAAGGTTTTATCAAGAGAGAAATAGGTGACAACAGAAGTGTGATACACCTCAGAGCATTTGTGCCTTTTGGTACAAAACACAAAGGGCAGCTGGACATACAGGTGTCCTCTATGACTGCTAATCCTGAAGTCTTCAACTCAAGTCCTCAAGGCTTATGTACTCCTGCTGTGGAATGTGCATATGTAGACAGTGACTGGAAAAATTGTTTTCCATTAAGCAAATCCACAGACCTGATTGAGGAAGGCCTCTGGTAATTTGTATGCATAATACAGAAACCACTTGAATTTCCATTTAAGGCTCTGAAAAACATTTTACTCTAATCCTAGTAGATACTATCTTCACTCACAGCATACCTATGACAGAGCCATTTATCTGAGCAGGCAGCACTTCCCTACGAATTCCCCCTGTCTTCAGATCTGACTGTATTAGCTTAGCTAACAACTTTTATTTCACCTAAGAAAGAAAAATTGAAGGGATTTTCAAAGGCGTTTCCCTGGAAGCCATGTTTCTAATTTATTTATCTAATCACTAACAGAAGTCTAATGGGCAAGCACGGAAGATAGAAGGTCTGTGTGTTTGCTTGTGTGTGTGAGAAAATCTAAACCCTTCATTTGCAACTTGTCAGACAAAAGCCATAGCGAACAAGTTGGAAGATGAGGCACTATTTCAGAAGAGATGCAGGCATCGTCACCAAATGGGCTGTAATAGAAAACAGTAAGGGAGGACTATTTGAAATTTTGTCAAATTTTTCAACGAAATGCAAAAACACTTCACAAAATTTCTCATAACAAATATTATTTTTTGATGAACTCTAAGCTAGTTAGAACATTTTAAAATGAGAATACAGACAACTGTTCCGCATTATCCAAATAACATAAAAGAAGACTAAACAGAAAACATTTTGAAAGGATCTCTTAGCTCACAAATAAAAAAATGAGAGAAAAATAGAGTGCTCATTCCCAGTTCCAGTTCCCAAGGCAGCCAATGGGTGTTTTACTACTGCTTTCAGTACTGGAAGTAATTCCTTGGCTCAAGTAACAGGAAAAAGATCCCTTCTCTCATGGTATGTGTATATCATGCACACGCAGGGCAGCTTTAGTGACCCCTCAGCACCAGCCCCCGCAGGGCTCGGTACCTGTGCATTTGCAGGCTGAGGGACACCTGGTATGTCCTGGGCACTGCTCTGGCTCTCTGAGGCTGCACTGCCCCTCTGCCAGAGTGAGCTTGCATGCAATGCCTTGGGGCACATCCACGTAGTTCTCCAGTTCTTGGCATAGATGCACCCTCAGTGAGCTATAAAGACACATGGATTGGAGCCAAGGTATCTTAAATATTGACTCATGGTCTGAGTTGGAGATCAGGGCAGACAGTTTCATTCCTCTTGGCACAATGAAAGTCTCTAAAATTAGGGTAAATCTCATCTGTACAGAATAACTTTTTTCAGGGGCCAGCTTAAAAATGAACTCCCTCGGGAATAAGATGCTTTCATAAATATCACTATCTGCTAATCTGAGGTCAAGATGATTTCTTCCAGGTCTTTTCCAGCAGTCATATAGCAATACAGAAGGTGCACATATTAATAAAAAACCCAAAAAACAAACCCTCATCTGAAAAACTAAACCACCCAATTTCTCAACAGTTCTTCTCCTGGGGTAGAGAATGAAAAAAAAACCCATTGCTGATCAAGGGTTGTACAGTGCTGAAAGACTGGAAGATGTACAATGAAGACAGAAGTACAAAGGCTACAGCTGAATTACCTGTTTTTCCAATAGGGCAGGGATTTGGAGGGTCAGGATATCCTTGATCTTCACTGAAATCCTTTGGTACATTATCTCCTGTCAGCTCAGCCACGATGTTTGGGATATTGCCATAAGGACCCAAGTGCTGGAGACCCTCGTGTGCACCACCTAGCAAAGACAATTTATGCACAGTCTTTTTACAAGGTTAAAAGTGTAAGTACTTTAGCTGGTGCAAGTAATCTAGACTTCAATTTAAAATACAGTATCTCTCTCTCTCTATATATATAATTGTTTTAGAGACAAATCCAAGTTTAGATTTCAAGCATCTCTTTTAGAAACATAACCGTGTGACCTAAATCCAGTAACATTTAATAGATAATTAAAAATGAAACTAGGAAACAAAATCAGCCATGTATTATTAATCTTAGGGTTGTTTTTTAACTTGACTATGAAAGTTTTAGGCAAGAAAATGCAAAGAAAAAGAAACATGAGACAATAATGAAACCTGATACATTTAAAGCACAATCATCTTCACTGATACTATTACTGTTCATTGTAGCAACTAACAATAGAAGATATGGCAAGACAGCATCGTGGCAGGAAGACAAAGTTAATGACACTGTAGAAAGAAATACTACCTGCACAGCCTAGAAATATGTTAATAAATCAAGTCCCAAGGGGACTTACGGTATTAAGGTCCTTGGGAACCCGGGGTATTCTAGCAAATTCGGTTGGGTACACCTAGAAAAATTATTTTTAACTCAAACAAATTCTTAAATGTAAATTTGCATTTCCTGTTATAATTATGAAAAGTGGTGAAGAGCCCCTGTTGTTGTTGGGGAATCTTGTTCACATATACCTCCACAGTAGTCAGCGTGTTACAAAACATCCCAGTCAATGACTTCCACACCTTTACATACAAGATTACCTTTTCCTTGTGGGACCCAGAGCACCATCACTGCAGGGTCGCAGCAGCAGCGTGCAGCAGGTTTTGTAACTCAGTGGCAGAGGACACAATGATGGGCCTGCTGTTCTTGGGCAACTGCACCCAAAACTGGTGTGCTGTGGCCTTCTCCCACACACGCCTCAGCTGGGTGCCTTGCCTTTGACAAGTAGGGTCTTCCACTAAAGAGTTGGGAACCAAGCTCAGGCCACTCTCTGTCTCTATGCCCCTCTACAAATAATTATCTGTCCCAGATCTTTTCTGCATGCCTTACTGGCCAAATGCATCCACAGGCTAAACCCCAGCTGCTTGTGGAGTTTTTTAAATACTATTGTACACTATTCTTTTGAATTTCAGACAAATAAATAGTTAGTTTCAAGCATGTTCTTTTTCCCTGACAAAGCCAGCCACCACACACACTGCAGCAACTGAGATGGTTGTGTGACAGCAAAGCAATATTTTTTTTAAACCCTATATAATGAGGGATAACAACATACAGTCAACATATAAATTCTACTAACAATGAATTGAGAGGAAAAGGAATCTGAACAATTGGAAAATATGAGTTAAAGAGTGAACGCAGACAAAGCCGGTTGGGTAAATAGCAAATCACTATATTATCACCAAAGAGTCTTATTTTCAATATATATATCTTTCATAGATCCAGAAGATGTGAATAAAGCCTCTGAACATGAAAGCTGCTCCAAAAGAATCATTAAAGAACTCCTGTCCCAAATTACAAATGAACATTACCAGCCTAAATCATCTCTTATACAGCCAAACATTGTAAGCTAACATAATCACTTGCAAAAATTGCTAACAGGCGGCTCTCAAATACAAAATACAAATTTTGTATTCATTTCTACATTTAGAAGTGGCAGTTGAGGCAAATTTTGCAAATGATCAGTTGGATGTTGACATTATAGTACCAGAAGCAAGTTAGTCTATAAGCACATATATTTCCATTTTATTTGCACAATGGACTAAAATCTAATCAATGTGCTAATTTTCCCCCTCAAGTCCAAGTCTCTTATTCTGTAATTCAGTGTTGCAGAAAAGTTTTACAGATGTGTAACAAACATAAAACTACGCCTATAAAAAAACTGCATCTCTGTTATATGCAGTATCGCTTGTAGCTGACCATGAGACCTGGTACTAAAACCAGAATAGCATTATACCCACTCTGAACTTTATTATACATTTACAGTCCATAGTCCACACAAAGATGACAATAATGTTATGGCTACGAGGTTAAAAAAATGTATAACATACATTTAATCTAATGTAATTTAATATAATGTCTAATGTACAGCATAAAATACTTCTTTTGTCCTGAGTTCCTTCACATGAAGATGGATTACATGTATGTACTTAAAAGCATCAGGTTAGGATTGTGCTGTAAACTACAGAACCACATAATCAATACGTGTTTGAACCTCCTGTATACAATGTGGTTCACTATGGGACAATCCATCAGATAGAAGCCTATCTGTGCTTGCATGTGGTGCAGACCTCTTGGCACCAAAGCTTCATCCATAAAGAAAACAGAGGTACTTAGCAGGCTCCAGTGTGCTATATATACATGTAAGTTTAAACTGACTGCCAAGAATTCCCTTGACTGAGTACAAACCAATCTTTTTATATTAATATAAAGGATTGTTTTCTTTGGGTATAAATGTCCAGGATCATTTGACGGTTTTTCCTTTCTTTCCAGAAGAGGTGCAGACAATAGCACCTGCTCTGGTGCCCTAATTTAGTACACGTGAGTGATTTAACAGCATCAGCAAAGCTCATTCCTTATAAACTGATAAATAGTGCACTCAGCAAAGACTACAATAATAAAAATGAAATGCTATGAATATACAAAGTAGGGGCATTATGTACAGTAACTCTCATTAGTTGCATTAGTTTTGGTATTATAACATTACTGGTTTGAAGAAACATAGGATTAAATACACTGCAGCTACCAAGTCAAAATACTGGGATATAAACATACACAGTCAGCTACAGAAATAGCACAAGATTGGTTTCTTGAACCTTGAGGCAGAGACTGAAAGAAAAAAAAAAAGGCAAATAAATATCGAGAAACTTTTCATAATTTCCTATCCAAAGGAACCATGAGAGACACCACTGTTAAATTATTTGAACCTGGACTATCAAAAATCCAGAACAGTAGAGACAACACCCTTGTACTGAGAAAGGATGAGCTAGATAAATCTATGTTTTTCCCATATCTCCTTACTTACATGAACAGGCTTTCTGTGCCGCATACTAGCAAAAAAATCACCCCAAAACAATCAGCTCCCTTTCACGTGCAGAATTTCTGTAAGCATTTATTATTAGGTATTTTACATTCCTACAGGACAAACTAGAAGTTTAGGTCTCTTGAGCTAAGGTCAGTATTATCCTAAGCTTTGAATTTTATTTAAAATATATGCATACATATAGTCATCTAGCACTAGTCTTGAACTGTTGCAGGGTGGAAAACAAGAAAAGAACAGTGCCTCTCACCGTTATTATAGTTCTGGAAAAGTATTTTAACAGCTTGTCAGCTGCTGGTATCATTTCAATTAGAGATCCTTGGGATGATTAAAAGTTTGAAGTGCATACATTTCAGCTCATTTCTTTGTAAGAGCAGTACTGTCTGTATGGGTCTCCCACCCATGCAGACAACATAACCACTCAGTTCTTGGAGGAAAAAATAAACCAGGAAAAGAAACACAAAGAGCAGCTAATTTCTTGCAAGTATTGAATATTTCCCTGATTAAACACGTCCAGTGGAAATGCTGTTAGTCCACTGAAGTTTTAGCTGCTGCTAGCCATCTATTGGTAGTGTAAAGCACAGCTGGAACCAATCTGTGGGGAGCAATCCTCCATATCAAATATAAACAGGCAGTGCTGTCCCCCAGAAGAGTCAGTTTAAGAAAGTCAATGAGAATGGATTTTCAAAAGTGAAATATTATTGCAGAACATTTAAAGAGAAATAATAGGACAAATTTGCCTTTCAGTCTCATTGAAACCATTTCCTGTGTCACAGTAAAGATAGAGTTACCCCAATTACAAATTCAGAAAAGAGGTAGTCTGACCAATCTTAGCAAGGAGATACAAAATAGAAAGGATCATAAGTATCTGTTGTAAGTAAATAAATCCCAAAACTCAAGTTAAAGCCCTTTACTCAGAGAGTCATACTAGATGCCTCAGTCAGAGTATCCAAGCCCCTCACAGATTCACAGGGGAATCTTCTCCCTGAGCAAAAAATCACATCTCTTATCTGACCTGTACAAACTCCATGCAAACATGATCTGCAAGGGAAGCCTGGTATACCTTATCCCATTTGACCAAGGTTCCTGGGGGAGCAAATAGGTACTAATCAGAGATGCAGTAACATATTTCCTACTTTGCAAAATCTTTTGTTAATCTGGTCTATTTGTTCTTATCACTGGGAAAAATCTTAAGATTGTTTACAGTGTCTCGTTGACGAATCAGAGATACATCTTTTTCCTTTCACAGTGACAGCTTCTCATACTATCCTGCACTTTCATCCCCAGTCATCTTGCCACATCTACATTTGTTGTGTTATTGTCACATTCAGAAGGAACATTTCCCTAATCAAAGGCAGGTTTGACAGAATGCTTCCCAGTGCTCTTATATGTTAAACTGAGATATCATCCACTAACTTACTTATTCTTTTCCTTTATTATCTGCAGGACTCCCCACCATGTAAACTCTCAAAAAATCCTGAATGCAAAAAACTCATTTACATTTTCCTTACCCTTTCTAACACTTCTAAAGTCTTTACTGCCCCTGTGCCATTTGCTGTGTGCCTCTTCAGCTAGCTTCATCCTGGAGAGTCCTATCCTGGTTGCTGAGACTGATTAAGCACGGGAAGTGAGAGGAACTGAAAAACTTATAAATTATCACATTTTGTCTATTCCACAGAAGCTGCTAAATAAGAGAATAGGGAAGAAGAAAAAGCATAGGAGAACAAAGAATGGAAAAATGCAAACCTAGCCAACTTCCTTAACCATTCAAGAGCATGCCTCGGGAAACCCAAAAACACTACAGCTATACATGCTCAGGCATCCCAGATTCCAGAGTCAGCTTGTCTTCTCTTTAATGACACAAAGTTTCTTAAAACTATAAAGGCTCATTTTCTTTTTCTGTGCAGAGGGACAAATTTTTCTAAAGCCTTAAGCACATGCTTCATACAATTACTGACCTTGCTTTCAGCAAATGATTCAATTTTATCCCATATTTTAATTACAAACAGTACAAATATTTAAGATATGAAAGGCTTTTATTGTGAAATGGCTAGGACCAAAGTAATGCCCGTGCCTCTCACAATAAATTTATAACAGTAGCTTATATGTCGTTATTATTCAAATTGGATACACAATAAAAAAATCCAGCAGCCCACTTGCTGACAAAGCGAAAAAAAGCAATCTCTTATGCCTGCCCTGGTTGAACAGTCCTCTAATGGACTATATTAACTTGTCCTTCAGCTGAACAGTGGCTTTTGCGCTTCACCATGTGGATAAGCTCACCCTTTTTACACACACAGTGCATCGTGCAGCACACAGCCAGGGGTCCCTCTGCCACTCTGCCTTGCTGCCACCACACACTAGAGTGAAAAAAACCCCAAAGACAGCAAACAGCACCTTCCTGTCACTGCCACAGCACAACCTCACTACTGAACACGTGTGCAGCCCGTGGCTGTGGGAAACAGGGCAACTAAAGGAAAATAGTGACCTCCTTTATCCCATGAAGGATGGGACAATATTTCTATCCTATAAATGTAAATGTGCCAGCCAAAGACTAGAACACTTTATTCACTGGTGTTGACACCAGCTGCATGAGGAGTCCACATGCTCCATCAGTGTCAACACATTCATAGAAAAATACTCCTTTCACTCCTATAATGTGAAGCCTGGATGCACCAGAAACATCCAGAACATCCATGTTTTGTCTCTACTGCTCCACTGAACTTCAGAAAATTTTCGTGTTCATTTCCCCATTCTTAATTATCCAATTCCATTTTCCATGCAGATGGCTCAAGGTCCCAGCTGGTTCTCCAGCAGGTTTAAAACCTTCCCATGACTGACTGACAGCTTCTACTGGGCAGATTTCCCAACTGCCCCAAACGACCTCCTTATGATCATTCCCAGTGTAGAGCTACAAGGCTCTGGCCTCCGCCTTGGTGAGCCGGTATTACCTCAGAACTACAAAAGCAGAGGCCCTTCCATGCAAAACTGCCCCAGTCAAGATGAGGCTTCTCCACTTGGATAAAAGCATTGGCACACAACGAGGATGCAACAGAGTGGGAAGATGAAGAGCCCTGGAGGGTAAGACCAGGACCAGCGCTGCTCTTTGGTGCTGCGAAAGGGACTCAGGTCAGCCAACTTGATGTACTAAAGCATCCCAAGGGGAGGAACCAGCTTCTTCAGCTGAAAACATCCTTCTTCTCATTCATCCCTGCAGCTGAGAGCACTGCTGAGCACACATACCATGACAAGCACAGAGGAAAAAGCTCTGGAAACCTTTGGAGAGTGTCAGAGATCCTATCTCCTGGCACAACACCAAAATCAAGAAGAGTAAGAGTCTCTTCTTTGTCTAGATTTCTAAAATATCTCTTCATTGAACCAAATAAACTTTAAAGTATTCTCTTACAGCAATTTAATTTAAAACTCAGGTGGGAGCATGGGAAATGCAGCTGATTTTGAGAACAAATGCAGAAAGGTAAAAATCATAGCATGCTCATAGAATCACAGAATATGCAGAGTGGGAAGGGACGCACAGGGAACATCAAGTCCAACTCCTGGATCTGCACAGGACACCCCAAGAGTTGCACCATGTGACCAAGAGCAGTGTCCAAATGCTTCTTGAACTCTGCCAGGCTGGTGCTGTGACCACTGCCCTGGGGAGCCTGTTCCAGTGCCCAGCCACCCTCTGGGTGAAAAACCTTTCCCTAATATCCAACCTATTGACAACCTCAGGCCATTCCCTTGGGCCCTGTCACTGCTCACCACAGAGGAAACATCAGTACCTACCCCTCTTCTTCCCCTCATGAGGAAGTTGTAACTGCAATGAGGTCTCCCCTCAGTCTCCTCATGAGAGACAAGCAGGGAAAAAATCTTTGAAAACGAGAGCTCATAAAAATTTGGCCAATCTTCACTGATAGATTTTTTTAAATACTTTGGGACCATATTCCAAGGTTAGATGGAATTTTACAGATTCATATTAAATTTCTCTATACCATTCGCCAATATTAGAAAACATAGTTACTGTGAAGCATCAGACAATACAGAAGCTATCATACTACCTCTCCTCTTCAAGTTTCTTACCTCTCCTACTGGATTTTTCCCTCTACTAACATGTACAAAAAATAATTGTGGCTACAAATCCCACTCTAGTAGATTAATTATCTTTAGGTATATGACAATCTACTTAATTCTAAATCTCTACAGACCTGCCATCTTTCTTTCCCGAAAGCTGCTTGAGATGGGACTCTTTGTCCTTTGGTGGCATCTTTTAAAGATGACTTTATGAATAGCAGCAGTAGTCTGTACCACATAACAGTAGTTAGTAGGAGGTTTTAAGAGTTGGAGCCACTTTATCTTCTTGGTTCCTCAGCAGAGCTTTGTGATGCCTGCGCACCCTCCCGCAATCACAAGAGGAGGGTGTTTCAAGAAAAGGTTTCAAAGCCTCAAATCAAAATAGGTTCCTCAGTCAGATCCACATGCAAGTAACAGAGATCTAGAGAGAAACAGGGATTAATACTCTTTTTTTTTGTGTTCGCCATTGACTGACTTCTCTGACAAGCACACTAGATTTAAGAATTTCCCCTGCATGTTCCCAACCTGCACTCCTCCCACAGCTCTGGAGCATTGAAAAAGGGCAGTTCCCAAAGTTCAGTCGTGGCAGAGCTCATAGGGGTAACACCTACCACCTTTGCTGGATCCTGCCCTTGCTCCTCAAGAGGGAAAGTTGTGAAGCACTTTGAGGTAACCCGGTATGACCTCCACACAGCAGCACAAACACCAGCTTGGCTTTCTTATTCACAGCTGGTCATGGCTTATAAATTCATATGGAATCAAAGATATTACAGGTCAAATTTTCAAAGACTTTTCCTTAATAAAAATAAAGTTCACAGCACCTCATCATTTTCCTGTTTGTGGAGTTAGAGGTATAAACATTTTATGTGCAATTTCTTCATAGACCTGTGCCATATCACTCAGATAAAGAAAATCCACTGTAAGCCACTGCTGTCATTAGCTTTTAAATTCAGAAATTAGCATTTGAAGGCACCTCTCTTATGACATGCATCACTCCCTGATACTCAAATTCTGGTTGCACTTAACACTACAATTTGTGAAATAAAATACAAAGGAAATAGGTATTTTTATTAAAATCTATTCAAATCCAGATATTTACATATTAATGTATAAAAAACTGTAGGTTTGCCACTTTCATTTTATCTTAAACATTTGAGATGTCTGTATTAAATTTTGAAATCATAATTTGCTGGGCTATTTAGATAATTTGAAAAAAATCCCCAAACCCAAAACCACAATGACAAACAAAACCTGAAAGCAGAGCCTAGCAGAGTGACATTGGTGTGAATGCAACTTTGTGTTCTAACTGCAGCAGGACTTTCTCTGTAGGAGAGGTACAATAAGACAAGTCCCAGACCATGGTGTGGACTCTTCTCACTGAGCTGATGGCACGAAGCAGCCCCAGCCAGCCTCGCTGGACGTAGCCAGCACACCGCCGTGTTCGCTGACCCCCAGATATCATACAACAGCCATGTGCCAGTGGGTATCACTTCTGGTCACCCAAGGAAGTCCAAATATATTGGGGTATAAGCATAGCACACATTAGCCTGAAACTGGATGAGTGCAAAGGTAATTTCTGCACTGGTTCCACTGAGTGAATTCATCGGCAAAAGTTTTTGCAGCTTTCTAATACAAAGATTTTTCTGTTCTTGTAGGAAGCAAGTACCTGTCTTGCAGGTATGATACAGGACAGACAGCAAAGTAATACACTTATTTACTAATAAGAAAACCTTTAGTTTTCTTATTAGTAAAATGTAAACAAAATAGACACTATTAACATGCATGAGTAATGTGCATAATTTTATGGACAGTAAATTTCATGTAGAGTGTTATTTGTACAGAGTCTGTGCTGACAAGCCATTAATTACCAGTTTTTAGTAGACATATTTGCATAACGTTCCACTCTCTCTTGAGTTTTATCATCTCAATCTGACAACCAGTAACTACATTTTTCTAAAACAATAAACATGTACTTACTTCCTTTCAAAATAATCAAGTAAACCCCAGCCTGTTTCCAATAGCTGTGAGGAGTCTCTGCAGGAGAATCAAAAGCCTCTCTAAGAGGCATCGTATTCTTTATTTTCCTTTATACCTACAAACGATCACAATCTAAGAGACATCATTCAATGTTGTCACTGAGGTTGACAACATTATGCCTCTCGTGCCAACTGAAAACTTCAGACTCTGGGCTGTCATGCCAGCATCTTTACCAACAATCATTTCATTTGAAGTGGTTTTAAGAAATAAAAACAACTAAATCAAACACAAACAAACAAACCACACAGGAGGCTTTCTGTTGTATTGAATTTATGGTAGGCAATGATATTTGCAAAAGGAAAATGGGACTTCACATTTCCAATTGTGAAGTTAAGTGCTATAAAATGCTCAAGATGAGCTACTGGTGCCCCCGTGTGTTTAAGTGAGATTTTTACTGTTCTCCTATGCAGGGTATAATAGGCCTGAAATTTACATTATACACTTATTCTCTTCCACTCCTCAGGAAAAAGGAAAACAACAGAAAACCAAACAATAACAAACAAAAAACCCCCTTAAATATAGGCACAAATTTGTAACCATGCAAGGAAAGAAAAAAAAGTGTCTTACTTCATAAACTCCCTGCCAGGCAGAAATATAACTTCTGTGATTTTGAAATGTTGAATGCATTTCTTTATTTTACCCTTTTGTTCTCTTTTAACATAGATACAGCCTCCTTCTTATCCATAAAAGCTTGAATATAGCCCCGTAGGGCTTGCATAGTATTTTATTGATAAGCTGAACAGTAAGTACAGAAACACAGCCACTAATTAAAAACTCCTTTTTTGCTTTTCTGTGTTTTCCACTCTTTTTATAGATGCTGCTAAGTGACTCCAATATAGCTTTCTGATAAGATGAATTAACGAGGAGAGTGAATATTATCAGAGAAATTAGAGTATTTTATATGAGTTTATTACTTTTAGGAATCAGTGGATGTACAGAAAGAAGACTCTATTAAGTGGCCAGCAAAAACCAGCTGCTCCTAAGACACCTCTTTCAGATACTAAAAACATTTTCACTTGACACTCATCATGTAGGATCTGTCTGGCTCCTGCCATGCCATGCACTGTCTGCTGGCTGCAGTACACGAGCACAGGGACTCAGCCAGCAAATTCCCATTTCTGTGACATATCTGTCCTATTCCACTTAACTCACAGAGCCCTAGCAAAGGAAGAGCGCTCACGCGGCCCCTGCCGCTGCCTGAACTTCACAGTAATTTCCCAGTAGATTAAGCTTTTTATCAGGCATTTTCGAGACACTACTCCTATTTTAGCAGCCTGACCTGAAGTAACAGTGAATTGACACATGCAAAGGGAAGGAGAAGAAAAATAAAAAGCCATGCCTTTATAGATTTCAACACAATAAAAGGCAGAAATTCCTTTCAATTAAGAAGCTGTACATTTTTTTTCTGCCCATCAACAAGAAAACTATCTGGTCACTTCAAAAAGAGAACATATGCTACTAAATGCATTTTCTGAAAAGTGTCCATCTTTTAGTTTTCTTTGGTATAGAATATGTTTGTGACTGCACTCTCTACAGCCAAGTCAGCCCTAAACTTTTTCTGGGAGGAAGGGATAGCATGGGTGTGAAGGTAAGGATGGGAATGATCATGTACAGTTCCTTGCAACACATCCGCCCTCTGGTTTTTAGCATTTCAAAGTCAAAATAGAATGATTAACACCAGAAAAAAATTTAGAAAGCTGAGATGGAAAATGAGCATGATCAGGAAATCTGCTTGTGAACTAAGAGCAATAGTATTTTTGTTGAGTGTTGAATTATTAAGCTCTTATTCGTGGAAATAATAATAACATGGAAAATGTTATTATAATAATCACTCAAATTTGCAAACATTTCATTATAATCAGGTTGCTAGAGTAAACTTGTTTATACTATGGCAGCCTAAATTTGTTTCCAAATTCCAAAGCCACAAAAATTAATTTTTCCTGACAGCATGTTGCTTGCAAGTGTACACATATATTGGGTGAAATCTTGGCCTTTTGAAAATCAGTGGTACCTCTGGAACTGTGGCTCAGCTGGAGCTGAAGGCAATGACAGCTATCAACACTGCTGGGGGTCGGTGCTGCTGGGGCCATTTCTGACAAAACGTTTTGTTAAGTAAAACAGTCTTCTGTAGGATCATACTAAGTTTATTAAGGTCTAATTGATAGAGGGTTGTTTTTATGTTGAAATGCAGTATCTGGTCAAAATGAGAAACAAATGCACCCCAGACAAGTCAGGGCCTTAATGATGAGGATGCAGGCATGGAATGAACCTGGTTTTAAAAGATTTACATTGGTCACTGAAACCTACAATCTGAAAAATGGTTGGAAGTCAACACTTTTGGCAGCTCAGAATTTCTAATAAATAATAAGCATTTCATACCAAATTTTACTGTCCATTACTTTGAGGCAAAAATTCCCAATGAAGACAGAATAGTAGTTGGCGAATTACCACCTTGCCATGATGGTATTTAAGATGAAAGCCCTGTTTTGCTGTGACACATTCTAATAATTATTAAACCTCTTTCTTCCCTTCCCCTTTATTTTTCCTTTCTATTATCATGTAGAATTTTTTAAGCACTTGCACACGGAATTACTAGCCAGTGATAACAGTGTGAATATGTTGTGGGAAGCCCATAGGTGAATTCTTCAGAATGCAAAACCTTGTACTGATGTTATTTAAAAACATATGTACTTTATTGTTTCAGAATGAAATGCAAGTTTTGATGGATTAGCTATCCTATAATTCATGGTCTATATTTAAAAATAAACTCATGGTGAAAATTTACGGAATTATATGTACTTTTTTGAAAAAGCAGAATGAGAAAATACTGTGTTCAATGGTGTAAGACAACACTAACCTTGAAACTGCAGGCAGCATTTTCTTGGGTTGAAGTTTCTAGTCAGATACTTTTAGACATATCTATCTATAAATAGACACATATCACCACAAGAAACCAAAGAAAGAGCAAGTGATTGCTATCTGAAAAACTCACTGCAGAACACTATAGAAAGCAACATTTGATGCGAAGGTCTGGTTTACTTGCCTATTTCTACACTGACTGGTAGCATTCACCTCACAAGACCATTTTGCCTTTGCAGAAATTTCTTAATAGGATGTTAAATATCCATGGTAGGATTATAAAAAAAAAAGAGAGTTGTCCTCATCTGAGCAAGAGGGAAGAGTTAAATATGATAAATCAACTGGATTTATTACCTTTCAGTTTTACTCTGTTACATACACAGATGCCTTTATTTATTTTTTTCTTTTTTTAAAGGAGAAACAAAAAAAGGTTTGTCCAACCTGCTGTTTGTGGAAGACTGTACAGATGACTGGAAAACTAGCATTACTTCAGTCTCACAAACACTAGAAAACTTTCGATACTTAGACAAAGAAGTGCATAGTCTGATTTTGCTAACATTGTAATTAGAAAGTAACAGCAAACAGCTGAGATTAAATATTTGCCAGGTATTCAGACTTGCTTATACTTTCTAAGGTTTCTCTTTTTAAAAAAATTTCTAGGGAAAAGAGGAAAATGGAGAGTAAAATCACTCACTTCTACCATCTGTCCCAGTTTCTCTACATATGAACATTCATAAAGGAGGAAAGGGTACAGACCAAATTATTCTCTTTAAACTTAGTTTCTGTTATTAAAGTTTGCAGAAAAACATGTGTCCATCAAAGCTTCTTTGGAAAATATACAAACTTAGGTCTGCAATTATCTGGTAGAAATGCCTATTCAGCTTTAATCCTCTCCTCAGCCTCCACTAAAGCAATTATATCTGTTTGGCTAGGACAGTCTGTACATCAGAATGAGGATGAAATAGAGAACACAGACTTATGGGCTGTGGAGTCCTGCTGCACTGTGTCAGAGTGATTTAACTCTGAGAGGAAGGTTGGAGGCTTCTGCCCTGTTTTGATGCTCACACATAAACAATAATTTTTGGAGTTTCATACCTTCAACCTCTTGCTGTCATGCCAAAATTAAAGCTGATTTGTTCAGTTAAAATAGCAACACACCGAAACATTATCCCAATATCCTAACATTTGAGCCAGATATTTCAGGTGATTTACATAGCTATAAAAGACTGATTCCAAGGAAAACTTACACAGGGTGAGATCAGAGGTGTTGGCCAAAAAAAAATGAAGCTGAGCCCAGAGCATTCATCCCTGCAACACGGTTTTGAGGTGCTACTCGTGGACACAGGGAGAGGAGCACCCCCAGTGTAAGGTTTATCGCTTTATCTCACATGGCACCACAAACACTTGATCTCTTCTGGTTTGCAAATGTTTCTAAAAATCCATGAAATTTGGGCTCTATAGATCACATTTGTTTCGTGTGAAATTTTTATGTAATATATTTATACACAATATTCAGGAATAATTTAGTAAAGCCATTGTTTTGAGGAACTACAGATCAGACAATGCCAAGACAACATAACTTTTTCTTCAAAGCCTGTACATTAAAAAACCCCACTACTTCTTGCAGAAACTTTACATGAAGAAAGGTGGAAGATGGATGGTGATTTAAAAACAAAGATGAAGCAACAACATGGTGAAGAAGTCTATGATTTTACGCTCAGGATATTCTTTCTGCATCTATAAACAAAACATAAATTATTACCAGAGCATACTAATAAATTCATCATTACTCAAAATAGCAATTAGCTACCTTCAATGCTCTGTGGACCAACAAGATTCGTAGCCTGGTGTGCTGGATATTCTACCCGGGGTCTGGCAATGCCCAATTGCTCCATAACCCCATGGAGGAGCCTCTGAATATCTGCTTCAGTAACCCTGTCAGGTGTCCTAGGGCTGTGGCTAAAAGCTGAAGCCAATCCAAATGCCAGGAGAAGCATCATGTTGCAAAGCAAGGTAGTTGTCATAGTGGTAGCCACTTTCATCCTGTGAAAAAGAAAGGCATTTGAGTATAAATTATAGCGGGGGGAAAAAGTCCTGTACACACGGTGGAAATAACATATGGTCTTACTATTGGACTTTACAGTTTTCTACCACAGGTTCTAGGAGCAGCTGACAGGCTGGCCAGCTGGGTGGGGGGAGCCGGGCAGGGAATAGGGTGCATTTGTTCTTCTCTTCTAAAAGAAATATTAAGCAGCAAACCGCAGAAATCAGTTTGCTGATTTGCATTTTCCCGTAACATTAATTAACAGTCACTGCAAACAAAATGAATCCACTTTTTCATTTGATGAGAATATGTCATCCACTACACCATCCGCCCCTCCACCCCCTCCACGTTTATTATGCTATTTTATAAAGCTCTGGTCTAAAAGCCAAGAACTCTTCAGTCAGGAACTGTGTTTTCCAAGCTCTATTCTTGCATTGCCTGAAAAGTCAGTAATGATAAACTAAACAACCTAGATATATTTTGTTTGCACCTAAAGACAAAAGGCTTCCAACTTCATATGCACCGTCTTTCCCACCTGAAGCAAATAGGTTTCATTTGTTTCCTTGCATCCCTTTCACTAAATGCCTGCATAGTGTCGTTTAATTAGGAAAAAAACCCCAAAGCCAACAACAGCAAAAAAAACACCAAAACCCCAACAAGCCAGTACCACTTACTGTCCTCTGAGAGGCTGAATTTTAATCAGAATGCTTGTTTTCTTAAAGCTCCTTTCCCCGTCACATCAGAGACTAATTAAAACGCATCACTTCCAGTCCCCTGGATAAACAAAAGCCCCTCGAGCTCCCCGTGTCTTCCCTAACACACACACAGCTGCCAGACGTTTAAAGATGCTCCAATGCTCCAGCCTCCGGCGCAACGCATCTGGAAACGTCTTTGAGGTAAAAATGGCTGAAATCCCCAGTGCTGGGAATATTCTCCGCTACGCCTGTGCGGGGCTCCCCCACCGCACCACGCTTCCCCCAGCCCTCCCGCTCCATCAGCCTCTGCAGCCTCCGTTTCGAGGGAAAAAAAATCTGCTTTCTACGGAACATTCCCGCTGCCCTCCGCCGCCCGCACCGCCGCGCCCCTGGACAGCCGGGCCGTGCTCCCTTCCCTCCTCCCGGGCCCCGGGGCGGCTCGGCAGCAGCACGGATCCCCCGGGCCGGAGCGCCCCGCTCACCTCCCGCTCCCAGCGCGGCTCTGCGGGTGCGGCGGCTCCGCGGCCGCGCATCCTCCGTGCGCAGCCACGGCCTCTCGCCCCCCTTCCCCCGCGGCCCGGAGCTGCCCGCAGGTACCGCCGCGACCGGGAGCTCCTGCGGGGCTTTGTCCGATAAAGACACAAAGCTCTGGGGGATATTAAAAACCTCCCTTTTTAATTTAACAGTCTAAAAGTAAAACTGAAGGGTTTTGATGGATTAACGGTTACAGAAATAAGGTATTACATGTTCTTGGGAGAGTATCCATCTTCCTGCTGTGATTTCTGTCTCCAGAACAATACGATCAATGTTTTACTTACAGGATGATAGTGTTACCTAACTGCAGGTTTACAGGGTAGCAACATGGCAACCATCTCCAAGGATTTGCAAGTAAATGTCTCCAGATTATGCAAATCTAGACACATCATCCTGAGCAGAGATTACCAAGAAGACAACTACAAAAGGATCTTGCTAAATGAAGTCTCTCATCTAACACAGCACCTGGCAGAACAGTAGCCTCTAAAGGCTATTTTATGTATCACATCTTCACTGCTACCGACGGCAATGTGACACATCCCAGTTTAGTATAGCTATCCCCAGAAAAACTCTGAGATTATACCCCATAAACCACAACAGTCCCATGATCTACACTTGCAGATGTAGATTGCTCTTTTTGCTGGTCTCTGGTACATTATATAAGCTGTAACTTGCAGGAGTAAGCAGTACAGACTTCCACTTGGCATCTCGTGTTTCTTTCTGCAGAACATAATCAACTTTATATAAAGGGATGTGTGTCCAAACTGTTCTGCAAAACCTCTAAAAACAACCTAAACTTTCCTTGACAATTTTTTTTTCTGCTACAGGTTTCTTTGTCGGGGCCCTACCAAATTCCCCCGAAGAATCTAAGTTTAGATGTTTCAAGACTAGCTTGCATTGATGATCAAAAGTAGCTTACTGCTCTGTGGATACGGAAAGCATGCAGCAGGGAGATATCTCAGCTTTCTGCCAGTGTCTGTGAGAAAGCAGGGCTTTCTCACGGACTGTGGGAGAACAGCTGGGAGATTTTGTAAACTATAGAATTGTTATTGATACAGAAAGAGAAAATATCTGAAGTAAGTGTTGTTGGGATCCAGCCAATCCCTCTGAGGGGTGGCTGGTCAGTGAACCAATGACCTTATGCCAGTCCAGCGTGCTAAGGTATATAAGTGAACCTGTAAGTGAATCAAGTGTTGACTTTATATCATAACAAGTCGTCCTGTCGTTCGTCCTCCGGTCCCTGCTCGCGAGCGACACTGCTCCATACAGGAGCTACATTGTTAGTATGTACCAAACATTTTGAATGCTAATGCAGCTTTGACAATCTCAGGTCTTACTCTTCCAAGCAAAAAATCTATTACAGGAGTCAGACCTCATTTTCTTCCTGACATTGCCTTTATCTCCTTCTGTCCTACTTCCAGCTCCTACCTCCTTACATCAGCCAGGACAGCTGGAAGTTGTTTTGCTGATCCTTATTTACCTCAGTGAGATGATCCAGAACATGGTGCTCTGGTGTCTGCATTTAGCCTGTTGAGGGATCTGCCAGCACCAGCTGAAGGCAGAGGGCAGGAGCACGTAGCCAAGAACAGGAGCTTCCTCTTTGGACGGTGGTGAACCGCCATATATATTCACTCCTTTACTTCATGAAACTGAAGCTTCCCATCCTTAAGCACAACACCAAGCAATCCTATTAAGATCTCCTCATGGCTGACTCCCTGGTATTAGATTTTACAGTAATGTAGCAAGAGTGAGGCAGGAGGTTTCCACCAGATCAACCAGCAGAACCAATTCAACTTGCAAGTTGGTGGATACGTGGGGAAGGAGGCAGGGAGCAGAAGAGAACTGTTCTTTGGATTAACATATCATTTTAAGAAGTTCAGACTACTGCTGATAAACTATGTTGCACCATGCCTTTTGCTAGTTGTGAGAATCACCGACATGTATCTAAGATGAACAAAAAGAACAGCCAGAACAGATTTACTTCTGGCTTCAGTATTTTCAGACTTACTAATTTTGGTGTCTACAGTCTGCATGTAACAGCATAATCTAACTTTCCAAGTCATTACAGAAGAACAAGCTCAGAAAAGGGGAAAAAACAATGGTTTTATTAAAACCAAAAGTATCCAGTGCTTCAGCGCTAACCTTTTGCCAATAAGCAATTCACACATATAAAAAGCTAACAAACGGTTTCAAGTGTTTACTCTTAAATAATTTTACAACTGATGACAGACAAACAGTTTTCATTCCAAAAGATGTAAACATTTGCTTGTGCAAATCAACCTTTCACACACTATGGCTTCTTACATTTGTCTCTTGCAACACTTTCAGCATCTAAACCCAGCTTCTGCACCACTTAGTTAACATAATTCTACAGCTCTAAAAATAAGTTAAAACTCCCCTCTCATATTAACATAAAACATTTTACTACTCACAACTGAAAATACTTGGTACCTATTGCAGAACACATGGCTGGATGAAGTTTTAAGACTTTTCAATTCTTGAATAAACTGCACATTTGTTTCCCATGTGTTCTAATAATTCTCCAGTGTGTGTGCACACATGAATTGTATTTTGACATTTACCTACTCAACAAGGAAAATATGCTCCCAATTTACTCCAATAAAAATAAAAAACATTCTCTCAAAAGAAATAGAGCTCATATGAGGTCCAACTTAGTAGTATCAAGGAGTGCTACAATACACTTAAAACTAAAAAGTAAATTTCTTTAACTACTAATACTCAGCATCAAACACTTCCTTTCATATGTCCGTTAGTTTTGTTTTAAACATCTAATAAGCTGGTTTTAAACTTGATACTTTATCTAAATACTGCAAGAACTGTTTTGGGAGATGCAGAATGTTTTTAGAAGCTGAGATAATCAAAACCTGAGATCTAACACTAACATTTGTAGAAACAGAATATTTTTGTTCTATAAGTCAAACCCATTTACAGAAGTTTCAGTAAATGGAGAAAACCCCAGCATAAAACAAATTGCTCTTTGTACATCTTCACAACTCATTTACTGAAAATAAATGAAAAATTACAAATAATAAGAGCTAAAAAAAGTCATACAAATTTAGATTTTTCCAAAGATTAACCAAGTTACAAAGAACCCATTTAGCCATCACATTAGATCTCATAAGTCTACTGGCTTTGCAGTTGGTAGTAGTTTTACTTCAGATATTGGATTCTTTGGAGAGCCTCTATAACGAGCTCTTTCTTTTCCTGAAGCACTTCTTGCAATCATAGATTTTTCTGGGGCAGCACCTGGAATATTTGTATTTGCATTAACTTTCAAACTGGATTTAGCCATTTCATGATTGGTTAGATCTTCTAGAACAGACTTTGATGAATGAACAGTTGCTTTTTGCTCATGGGTTCCAACAGTTCTGACAGAAACATCAGGCTTGTATGATGGATTTAATGGCCTGCAACATGATTTGGATGTCAAGTCTAGCTGCTTATGAGCTACAGAAACTTGGTTACGTGTGCTTTCACTCCTGCGTGGCAAAAGCATGGAATTCTTCGAGGGCTTTTCTGTGCAGGGGAATAGTGCAGAATCATAGCTCAAAGATTTAACAAGTGGTGAACCAACACCACTTGATTTAACCGTCTGAGAGCTTACAGATTTTCTGTTAGCCTCCAAAAGGGAATTCATTCTTCTTACAGACTGTCTAACTGGAGTACGTTGAAACTTCAGAGGTGGTTTAGTTTTGCTTGCAGAATTTGCATCATTTAATGAAAGCTGGTTGAACCACTGTATGTGGTCAGAAACCTTTCCATGGTCAGAAACAGTCGATGTTTTAGTTAAAGCTTTATCCAAATTTTCAGCTTTCAAGTACTGGTTGCCTATTTCATTTTGTGATTTAGGCAACTGAGAAGTAGGAAGCTGTCCTGCCAAAGAAGGTTTAGCAGCACCCTCTTCCAAATTACAGCACTTTACCATACAGTTTTCAGCTGTTTGTGAGTGTACTAATTCTATTTTCTCTTTTCTTCCGGAGAAATCTAATTGGTGTAAATCATCTTTTGTTGAACTGTTCTCAACAGTCAACTTATCTTCCTTGGCTAGTACTTGAGGCATAGGAAGTTCTTTTCCTTTTTTTATATCTGGTTTTGGGACCTGAAGTTCAATCTCAATAGAACTTTTGAAGTTTCTTTTCTCCAAAACTTCAATTTCCTCTTTATTTGATTGCTGATCAGCAGGAGAAGATTGATTAAATTGATGGAACAGCTCTCTGGATTTTACATTTACTAGATTTTCAGAAACTTCTTCTGCTAACAATTCTTTCGCTGAACTGAGCCCTGTGGGACATGGAGTTTCATTTGATATTTCATTTGCTACAACTGAGAGGGATGATTTTTTATCACCTATCAAACTGTGAAGAACACTCCCAGATGCAGAGAAGGCTTGCTTAACTTTCAGTATTGTTTCTGCTGTTGAATTACTTTCGTCTTCACAAAGCACAAGCTCCAGGTTGTTGTCTTGTTTGCTTACAGTTGCAGATTTGAATTCATCTGGAGTAACTGGTGCCTTTCCAAATATCAAAACAGGTTCTGAAGAGCTGACTCCCATTTCAGAGCGTCCTGGCAGCATTTGCTCATTCTTGCTGATCACCTGAGAAGCCGTAACAGCAGGACTACTCCATGACATTCGGTGATCTACTTTATTGTGACATTTTGGAGTTAGCAAGTTTTCTTCTGATTTGCTTACATTTCTGGAACCTTAAAATAAATACCACAGTGTGTAAGAATAATTTATTGTGATTTTATTAATTATAGACAAAATTCTTACTAAAAAATAATTATCACAGCAGCACTGAATTTAAAGATACTATTATGCTCTTAAATTTCAGACATGTGAAAAAAGGTTATAAGTGAAATTGTGCATCTCCTCTCAACTTACAAAAGAGAACTACTAAAATACATTAGAAACACAACAAGCTTGTTCTATACCAATTCGTTTTCCCCAGAAGCCACTAACATACAAAGGACTTTTGACTTATCTGCAAGCATACTTTTAATCCAATTGCTTTTATACTTTTATCCATAAAGTCGCATTTGCAAAGTTTAAAAAAAAAAAAGTAGAAGTTTTCCCCATCTAATATATTTGGTTAGGTACTTACCTTTCTTAGGGAATTTTTCATTGACATATGGGCTGAAGAGTACATCTCTTTTTGCACATTCAGTTCTGCTTTCCAAACCTTGCTGACTTGCAAGACGCCTTCCAATATTTTCTGATCTATTGCCAACTGCACATCCTGATACAATATTCTTGAACAAACAAAAAGTGTTAATTGCTTTTGTATAAAATTGTAATTTGGAATCTCATTTACAGAGGAACCTTCAGGAAACCACTACGCAAATCAGCCACAGCAGCCTTTTATTGGCTGCACTTCATCTTGCCTTGATTCTCTGTAGACCTAGGTAGGGAACAGCCTCCCTGCAGAAAGGCAGACTTAGTCACACTCTGAACAGAGTGACTCTGTGCACAGGCTCTGCAAGGTCAGAAGCTCAGAAACTGTGAGACCCACTGGGCACAAGTGTAGTGGGTTGATTCCAACAAGCAGGCAAGCTCCCATCCAGCCACATGCCTGCTTTCCCCATTCCCCAACAGGATGAGGAAGAGAATTGAAAAGGTGAAAAGGAAAAAGGGACACACATACACCCCACAGACAAAAAAACCCAAACCCAGACATGATGCAAAGGTCATCACAACAAGCAGACCAGTTCTCAGCAAGCCTCTGAGCAGTGGCTACTTTCCATAAATTGTCCCTGTCCCAGTTTTACAGGTGAGCTTAACATTACATGGCATGGAATTGCTCCTTGGTCAATTCAGGTCAGCTGTTCCCTCCCTCAGCCTCATGCCCCATGCCAGCCAAACATATTACAAGCTGATCAGTTACTGCTAAGCAAATAAACCTCAGGTTTTTTGTACTTGACAGCAAGCAGGTTCAGTTAACACTGGGATCCCTCCATTACAAAATCATGTGCTTCCTGCTACTGAAAAGCAGTGCCCAAAACTTTGGATTAAAATCTGCACTCTAACTACAGGACTGGGTACTTACCATTTCTCTATTGCTTTTCCCCAAACCAAATTTCAAGCGTAAAGACCTACGAACCATTTCTTTTCGGCTTATCTTTGGAGAAAAACAGCCCGTCTTTCCTGATTCAGCCCTGGAAGGACAGAAGGGAAGAAGGGACAAACTTTTTAGGAGGGCAATGAAAACATCCTGATACTTGTTTACAGTTATTTCCTCCAGTTTTACTTATTTTATTGCCTTCCTGCCAACTTTTTTTTAATAGGCACCAGCAGCTACTATACCAGATCTTATTTTGTTTTGAGCTCCATTTTGCAGCATCAGAAGATCTGGTGATTTTAAGATTACTATGAAAATTTACCAAAACCAATAATTTTAGAGACAGATAGAGGTCATCATTCAAGGGGTCTAGACCCATCTTTCCAATTTATCTTTAGGTTTTGAGAGTTAATTACCTGTATAGCTTTTTGCTTGCAAGTCTTTTGCTTCTTCTATTCCCTGTACTGGACACATGATTTTCACCCATGGTTGAAGGAGATAGTGAGGTTTGTGATGACTCAAGACACACACAAGGACTTGCTTCAAACTGAACTAAAAGGACAAAATTATATTTATATGAACTTAAAATAGTTACATTTTTTTCAGATAAAGACTTAAGAGTTAACACAATAAAGAACATGTTTTTAAACAGCACCATTTTTTTGCTTATTTTGTGGAGTGCTAGCTTGAAATTATTTTGACTTTCACTTTAAAATTAAACAAAACTGTTGCTTGCAGCATCCATAAAGGTGGCTGGATTGCAATTAATTACATGCTACAGATATGACTACCTCAAATAAGTTTCCACACTGTTATCATCAGATCAGTTCCTCAAATTTAAGAACTCAAGAAGAAAAATTAGATACAGTCTCATTATAATTTGCAGTGTGCTTTTTTTACATACCTAGCCAGAACAGCTAAAGCAACAATAAAGACAAGAGTCGCTTTTTTTTTTACTACTGGACATTTTATGAAACATATGCATCACTGCTATCTTTATAAAATGTCGTTGCTTTGGTTTGCTTATCCGTAGCAACAAGTATTTCATGGAGAACATGAAATTATTTAATAAAAAAAGCACTAAGTTTTATAATACTCACTTGATGGGAAAAAAAAAAAAATCAAGCAAAACAGCCAATCTAGAAATTTCCTTTCATTCTAACTTCAGTTGGCACCACATTAAAGAACCAAATAAAAATAAGACAGGATTTTCAGAATAGTCTGATAGTTGGAAGCACTCTAGTAGAATAAAATAGTGCTAAAGCACTGTCAAACAAAAGTAAAATTTTCTCTTGAGTTTTGAAATTTAGCATCTAAAGGAAAAACAAGAGGTGATAGGACACAAGAAAGAAGCTTTATAAAAGCAACAATTACATTTCACAAAGCTAAGATCAGCTATTTAAGCATTTAGGAGACAGAAGGCTACAACTTTCAAAAGACTGGAAGCACAGGCAGTCTTCATGGATTTGTGCACCAAGATAGCAACAGGAGTATAATCTGAGTGATACATAGGGAGTAAAAAAAATAAAAGGACATCAGGATTGCAAGTATGAGAGATTAATAGAATAGAAAACAAGAAAGAATTTGGCTTTTGCTCAATCCATGTAACATGAGTCACTGATGAACATAAACATACACAATTTACCAAGACAGGGAAGTAGTGCCAGAAACACTTCAGTAATGAGCATCAATGACTGTCTAGGAAGAACAAAAGGCTCTACTCTTAAATTAAAAGCCACCAACAATCACTTCAAGCAGCAAGGAAAAAATGTACCTGATGCTGGTGTTGAGCTGCTGTTAAAAATGCTACTTGGTAAGAACTCAAAGGCAAAACTATGCTTAAAAGATCGTCTCTTCTTGCTGGACAAGCCCTGAGAGCAATCAGTTGGAAGTTTACGCTTGGTACTTGGAGTAAGAACCACCGGCGTCACTGATGAAAGGACTGAAATTAAGAAAACCAAACTTGCAGTAACGGCTTAAAAGGTGGAGAGTTTATCAAAATGAACAGTTGTTTTGGTGTTTTTTTTAAACCCTGAAAGAAACTTGTTGCAAAAGCTTAGCCAAAGTGCATGCATTTTGAACAGGCAAAGCAATCAGTATAGCTTAGGGTTTGGTTTTTTATTTTGTTGGGTTTTTTGCAAGTTTAGAGTACCAGAAAGGAAAATCCAAACGTACACATTAATAAAACAATACAGGTATTAGGAGGAAGTAAGTGTACAGTCATCTTCCATAAGTTTTAGAAACAGTAAGCGTGAAAGAATTTTAGTCCTCGCAGATTCATTCCCAAGATGATAAAATGCTGCGCTACTGCACTGAAGCCTTAACGAAAAAGCACAAGTTTGGTTGTGCAATCCCCACAGCCCACTAATTGTAGCTGCTCCAAGAATTACAGTAAATGCAGTATCCTCAATAAATATGTATCTATATTCAGTTTTAAACAATTTAATCACTTATATTCGACTAAGTTCTAATTCTTCAGTTTAAAAGAATTGTTGAATATAGTTAACAAATCCAGAGGATACTGCATGGGCTTTACTCAGTACAAATACACCAATACCTACCGCTTCTGTCTTGTTGAGGTGTAGTGGAGGGTGTTCTGTTAGATTTAAATTTATTCAGTGCTCCACTAACAATATCTGAAATGCAAGACACACCGAGCAATCAAATTTAAATGCGAAGCTTGTCTTGCTCTGTTTTCAACTCAAGTTTAACTTGTATTTTTTTCAGGGAGAAACAAAGCACATCAGTTTAAATGGGTTTTATGTACAGAAAATCATAGCCCAGATCTTCCCACCAACATAGTTTTTATTGCTTTCACAATAGCTGAAAAATCTATTTTCCTTAATATAAAAATTATTTTAAAAAACCAAACAAAAAACCCAACAAACAAACGAGACCCCATAAAAAAAACCCCAAAACAAAAACAAAAAACCACCTGCACAGACAACAGAAGTTTCTTGTAGAAAAGTCTACTGGTCATTATAAAATTATATGCCTTCTGATTTCTTGTAGGCAAACCTAGAAGGTACCCATTGAGATCTTGCTCACGAAGTCTCAGAGACCCTCACTTTAATGGACAGACAACTTGAAGCTGTAAAGCTTTTGGAGCTTTGAAGTTAGGTCCAAACAGAAATATGAGATTTTGGTCTTTCAAAGAAATAATGTAAAACTTTTCTGTGAACTATGTGCTTTTTTGGGGGAGTTTATATGGTTTTTTGAAGGTAAAATTAAACACAGCAGAGTATATGCATGAAACTTTACTAGTTTTCCTGCTTTTCGAAGTGCAAAATGAAAGTATTTTTACCAAGTGCTTTGCAACCTACAGTTGTATTTGCATGTGTTCGTAGAGAAGCTTAGCAGAATACAAGTGGTAGTACTTCTTTTATGGTATCTCATGGATATCACACAGTTTTTAAAGACATATTTGAAAACAGATCAAGTATAGTAATCTACATCTGGAGAAAGATTAGAATCTGCCTACTATCAAAACCTATTCCACAGAACGACCAAGTTCTAACTGTTTCTCCTCAAGATGCTGACTTTCATGTTTATCACTTTGCAACTCTGGGATGGTCTCTCTTCTTCAGAGCAGAGGAGTTCAATACACAAAAAACCATGCCATGGCTAAACATACAGTCACACAGCTTTAATTTAAACTACTGTCAGGTTTAATACTCCAGGTACATGAGCTAAAGAAGTACCTATGTTTTTACACCAATACATAAAAGATCACTTAGCAGTGGATTTGAATCAAGTCAAGCACACATGTTCTGTAGTATTTCCTCTAAGAAAGTGCAGAAATGAGATAATACCATTTGATTGTCCATATCTGGCAAAAAAGCCCAGCTCAGCCCCATTGAAAACTGAAAAAACCTCACCCCAAATCCCAGACCCATGATACCAGAGCACACAGTATCCAATAACATCCAATTTAGATTTACACTTCAAAACACATTAGCTACTCTAATTCAAAACACACCTGCCATTTGCATCCCTGCTTTTTCATGACCTGACTTATCAAAGTATCATTTCAAAACTAGCAAAAAGAAAAAACCAAACCAACCCCAAAAAAACCCCCCAAAAAACCCTTCAGCCCTCTGCAACAGGATCTGAAGTTGACTCAACAAAAAGCCAGAATATTAATTCAGCTACACAAATCCAAACAAAACCAAAATAGCTTCTTTAGTAGACAAGAGACTAGAAAACTCTGAGTAAATGTACAATAATGTGATTACTGAAGTCTTATGTAGATTTTGCAGATCAAACCAAACCAATTTTGCAGACATCTGTTCTGCTTCTGGAAGAAGCAAGTGCTTAGGAGCAGACTACCTGAAGTCACAATTCTATTTTTGGTTATGAAAATTTCACAAAACATACCTACCCCCAACACTTCGGTGCCTCCTCCTCTTACATTCACTGGGAGATTCATTTTCACTGTCTTCATGGCCCCACAGTGAGGGTGTAGATTGAAAGACATCAACACCTAACATTGAAGGAATCTTTTCCAATATAAATTCTGGTACTTGTCCTGGAATAGTCGACAAGTATTTTTTTGGATTATTCTTAAAAGTTGAAAAGAAAAGCTGTAGACAGGTCAGTGCAACAAGACATGCTGATAAGCATTTATCATCTTACCGATTTCTGCCGCATGGTCAATAAGTGTTTCCACAACTGCAGCTTGCAAGCGAATTTTTTTTTCTGTACTAGCTGACATCTTTTCGTTTTCATTTGAGTGCAAGAGGTTGGGAGCAAAAATCACTGCCAGATTACTGCTATCCATTCTGTTTTCATTGGATCTTAACAAGAAAAGGCTTTTTAAAATCAAATTATCATAACATAAGCAGTGGAGAAAGAAAAGACCAAATAAGACAAATGCAGTTAGAAAAATAAAAATGGATTTGTTCACTGGAGTGCTTACATACCAAGATTAATGTATAGATTTATGCATTCCAGGCCAGATAATTGCACAACTACGTTATTGAAATCAAGAAGTTACAGATCCCCTCAGTTTTAGGGAATGCAAGGTATGGTAATTCTGCTCTACAAAGCTTGAACAAAGTCAAGTCTCCAGTTAATTAAGGTTTCATAAAGAAAACCTTGGATTTATGAAATAAAGGACCACAACTGAATTTAATGAGTATCTGCAGATGTGAAAGTTAAAATTGCAAACCACTCACAGAAAGGTACAGCACTTGCCTGGACAGAGAAGTGGTTAAGGGAATTACAAGCATGCCCTTTACACTGACCTTAAGGACACAGTTCTCAGAAAGCTGAAAAAGTATCTCAAAGCTGCAATTGTTCTGTCAGCCATCAAACAGGACAGCAACACAGTCGCAGTTTTCTTCTCATTTCCAAGCTGCTGAGCTTTGAAAAGGCCTTCCTGCAGGTGAGGTGGAAGGATGGGTTCGGGCAGCTCTCTAAAGAACTGCTTGAGAAGCCCTGCAACATCACATGGCAGTGCAGCTGAGAGGCAGTTTTCACCTTGATCCAGTTTACTCTGAAATTTTTCATAAGAAACATGAGTTAAAGTCTTCAACATATTGTCAGATTTCTAAATTTAGGCAGTAATGCTCCAGCCCATGTCACAACAGTCACATCTTCCCCATTGTTAGTTTCAGCCTTGTCATGTTTTACCCAACTACATTATCTACAATGAAACACAGGCAATGCTGTCGGACCATGTGTGTTAATGTACAGGTTTCCCATCTTCCCTCCACCAGGGGAGCATTGCTAAACAAAAATTCCCATAGCATCCAGTTTGCACTATTGCTAATGAGTTTGTTCAGTCCCAAACTATTCTCATCACCTGGAAGGAGAAATATTTAACAGAAAAAAAAGGGAAGCATGTCAGTTTCTGGACTAGATCTCCTATCATTTCTAAAGGAGGCAATGTTACCAATCTACTCCAGTATTAAACTTGAATACGACCGAAAAGAGGCCAAAAATTAAAACATGCTCAAGTGAAATGCAGCTTATTAAGAAAAAAAAGAACAGAGAATACCTTCAAAGCTTTTAAGCGAACAAGGGATCCAGACTTTCTGAAGAGTCCCTCAGTATGAACGTGTTCTTCCAAATATTCACAAGTATCAACAAGAAAGCTGAGAAAAGAACAGGAACATACTTCTGATGCTCAGAATAAAGCTTGGGTTTTTTCCAGAAAAACTATTTCACCGTTTTTTAAAACTTAATACATTTCCCCCAATGACAAGAATACAAAGAAATACAACTGAATGAGAGCTGTGGCTCTGAATTCCCCATCTAACTTCTGCATCCCTCCTTTCCCAGCAGGAACTATTCTTATATCCCCCAGAAGCTCTAGCAGGTGTGGAACAAATATTACATTCCTTCTCCTGACAAGGGCTCAATACTACAAAGACAGCAAAGTAAGCACAAAATTTAAATATACATTGTTAATTTACCTTGGAATAGAACCATATTCTGGCACAAGTGATTGTGGCAATGCATGAAAAGATATTCCAAAGATTTTACCCTAAAATACAAAATTCAAATAATGTCATTTGAAAGTTGATATAATTATCAACTATGCACTACAAAAAAGCGCACATTCAACAAGTAGGGTAGTTAAGACAAAACACAAAGTCTTTCAGATAAGACAGATAAGAGATATTGTCTGAAAAAGTACTGTGATCTCTAGAGATCTAAAACGATGCTGATTCTAGTTACAGGTAACACCCTAGATGATTGTGAAAGAGTAGGAAGGCTTTCTGCAGTATGTTTTACACTTTTTATTTTACAAGACGTTAGTTTTCTTATAGGACTTCCAAATCAGTAAGGATATTAACCAGATGGTTTTGGAATCTCAGCTTAGCTTTTCAAATTGACTAAATGCTATTTTTCTTAAAAATCAACAAAAACAATTGAAATAACTTTAAAAATAGTTTTATTCATCTCAGACTCAGGATTGCTCTTTTGGGAAGGATTAAACTTGACAGAACAATCTAGAAAACTGTTCTGAACCTCATATTTAGCATTAATACTTTAAAAACTGTTATTTCTACTGCCTAACAGTAAGACATTAAAGTATATTACATATTAGAAAATAAGCAAATCTCATCAGTCATTACTAAGGTTCACCTACAGCATTTTTTAAAATGTTTATCTGAGGTTGCTGCACAGTTCTGTCAGTTATAAAAGCCCACATTCCTGTGTAACACCTCATACTTTTATTTTTTAAATTCATATTTACAGAACATGCAAGCCAGTCCCTCTCCCAACCAGAAGAGGACTGGGATCACGCCCAACTTGTTCTTAGAGATGAATGCAAACTCTTAGTCATTCATAGCTGAAACTCAATGTGCTGTCCATGTTAGGAAAACGGTTAATCAGTAACTAACCCATTAGACCACAATCTAATCTATCCTACAGAAAGCAAACATTACACAGTCAAGAAAGAGAAGCAACACATCTGTCATTGTGTTCCAGGTTGCTACTAAAACTACAAAAAGAAAATTCACTCCAAGAGAAAATGGTTTTCCTGTATGTACAAGATTACATACTAGAAAATTCCAGGGGTTTGGAATTCAACATTTAAAATTCCTAACTGATATGCTCACCTCACTAGATTTTGTTTGAAGAATCAGGAGTTGTGATTTAATTTCTTATTAATAAATAAGAAAGCTAATAATATTTCTGCTGTTCCCTTACAGCAGAAATAAGACAACCCTTGGCAAAACAAATGTTATTCTGTAGCTTTTCCTACCTTGCTCAGTAGTTATTTAAGTACACATTTTCTTCCTTGCATACAATTTAAGCACTACAGACAGCAACGTAGACATCTTTTATCAAGACATACATATATTGTTCACAGTTCTTATTATCTTCCCTCCAAATGGAAAAAGAAGGAAAAGTCTAGAACTAATTTGTTAACTGTTTGATATTGACAAGGGGAAGAAAACTAATTCTACCTTTACTCTTGTTTTCTCCCTTTCCAAACAACCCAACTCAAGCACATGTTTTCCCAACTTCTTTGGCTTATATTGACCAAGGATTACTGCAGCCTTGTGTAATATCTTGTCAGCCTTACAGAAAGCTCAGTCTGAGGAAGTTCAGTTGCACAGAGATCTTGTTTAGAATTCGACAGTGGTCCACACTTCCTAAATTAAGAGTCCATCAGAAGATCAGTGCTCTGAAATGGACTTCAGTGCTGGCATCCATTATAATACTTCAGTTTTAAATAACAGTCCTGTGACAGAAAACACTTTCTTCCTTCATCAAACTCAAAATAGGTATTTGAGGTAATGGGACAGATTTCATTCCTAGACCACTGGCAAATCAAGGCCAGAGCTGTCTTTGCCAAAATACTTAGTCATGCCTTATACCAAGAAACCGTGCAAAGAAAGCCCTTCAAACAAAACAAAAATCTAAAGGAAACAAGTAAAAGACACAGAGCTTTTAGAAACAACACCGTAGCTATATTCCAAGAAATAATACAATTACTAAGATTGGAATTCCGTAGTGAGTGCCATCAATCACAGTGAAGCATAAAAAGCTCTTGCACGGATCAGAAGCGAGCGGGCGTGTTTCAGTGCCCAGCAAGTCCACGGACAAAAGAGGAACACGTCCCGTTCGCCATCTGGCCCGCCCGGCAACTGCCTGGGGCGGAGCACCCAGCGCCACCGAGCCATTACCTTCCCGAATCACAACACGGCTATATGACGGCCCCATGGAACACTTGCACGCTGAGGGAAAGCGGGGAAAAAGCTCTTTTCCCCACTGCAGAAGGGGATGCCCTGGTAGGGGCAATCCCGCTGCATTACGGGAACGGCACTGCTGCCGGAACCAGCGCTCCCGGCGACAGGAGCGGCCCCTGGACCCGTGTGAGCTTTGGCTCTGCCCTGCCCGGGAAGCCGGAGCCCTCCGAGCTACCCCGCCCCGCTCACCTCCGCCGCCGCCGCTCCCGGCGCCTTGGCCACCGCCAGGCAGCTCCCGCTCTTCACCTTGATCCCGTACGAAGCCCGGAGCTCCTCCAGCACCGCCAGCCGCACCAGCCTCCGCCTCTGCTCCGCCATCCCTGCGCCCCTCGCCCTCTCTCCCCAAGCCCAGCCCTGCCCCGCCGCCCCTCAGACCCCGCTCGGCGCCATCGCGGCCCCGCTCACCGCCCGGCTCAAACCCAGCGCGCGGCCCCGCCCGCTCCTCTGATTGGGCCGTTTGCCGTTCGAAATCAGGCCCCGGCCGCCCAACGGCCACGCGGGGCTGCCCCGCCGCGCCTGCCTCCGTGCGCCGCCTCTCAACCTACCCCAGCCAAGGCCCCCGCGCGCCGCCGTCGGGCGTTCGCGCTGGCTGCCTAAGGGCCAGGAGGGGTGGAACAGTCGGGCTGCCGTCATCCCCCAGTCCTCACAGCTCCATCATCCCCCCGACCCATACCCCCTCATCTTTGAGTACTGTGTCCAGTTCTGGGCCCCTCAGTTTAGGAAGGACGTTGAGATGCTTGAACGTGTCCAGAGGAGGGCAACAAGGCTGGTGAAGGGCTTGGAACACAAGCCCTATGAAGAACGGCTGAGGGGGCTGGGGTTGTTTAGCCTGGAAAAAAGGAGACTCTGGGTGACCTTATCACTCTCTACAACTACCGGAAAGGTGGTTGTAGTCAGGTGGGAGTCGGTCTCTTCTCCCAGGCAGCAACTGACAGAACAAGAGGACAAAGGCTTAAGCTGCGCCAAGGGAAGTTTAGGTTAGACGTTAGAAAAAAATTCTTCACTGAAAGAGTGATTGCGCTCTGGAATCGTCTGCCCAGGGAGGTGGTGGAGTCACCGTCCCTGGACGTGTTTAAAAAAAGACTGGACGTGGCACTCAGTGCCGTGGTTTCGTTGATGAGATGTTGGGGCATAGGTTGGACTAGATGATCTTAAAGGTCTTTTCCAACCTAGTTCATGCTGTGCTTGTGTGATTCTGTGATCCCCAACATGTGCCTGCCCCTCGCCCCCACAGGTGTCGGGCCAGCAGTTTGGTTGGTTGGTTCCTTGGAAACAAGTGTCTCTTTCTCGGAAAATAAGTTTCAAATAAAAATAGCTGCCCACCGCAGTTTTGTGGGTAAACTGGACTGCACCGTACCTGGTGGCCAGGGTGTCGGGTATCGGCACAGAAAAAAGGTCGAGGTTCTTCCCATCTGCTTCTGCCAGTGGCCTTGCTTCCCCCGGCATTAACTGGGCTCTATGCAGGTCTGCCCGAAGTGATCCATCTTTTGCATCGTTTTCTGCTGACAAAGCCACACTCCGCAATTTAAGGGGCACTTGAACCATTAGCACCAAGTTTGCTTGTACTTTCTAAATTTCGGTTCCCTTGCCTGTTCCTTACAGTGAACTCAGACAACTCTGCCAGCAGGGTCATTCTGGGCTTTGCACTCTGTTATTATAAGAAGAACTCCTTCCTTTTTTTTTTTTGCTTTGCCTTTTTTTTTTTCTTTAATTTTCTATTCCGAAGTAACTCTTCAAGTGCCAACAACACTACAGTTAACCAAATGCAGCCTTTCTGTGTTGTCAGAAAAAAGCACTGTACCAAAAATAAGCTTTCCAGCTTTTCCTTTATAAGTATTCTGTTACTATTTCTAAAGTGAGTCTTACTTCACTGAGAGACAAAGATTACTACAAATATTAGACAAGGAATGATAACAAGGTCATTACAGTGCTCTGAACACCTATGGACCCAAAAACTAGAGAATAAAAAGAGAATAGCTAGAATTGTTCCAAATGTCAGCAAAATGTAAATGGGAAAAAAACTTCTAACAAATTATATAGAAGAAAGACCTAGCAGCAGTAATAAAAAGCAGATTAGATACAAATTTTCTTAAGCAAGCCCCCGTGATTTTGATTATGGATGTCAAAATCACGTCATTGTACAAAAGTAATATTTCTCTAAATGTGGTTTTAGTGTAACCCTACTGTAAGTATTATTATCTGTCCTGGCATTGAAATGGCATGGAAATACAAAATTTCAACAAAACTGAAAAACAAAATTTCAAGACAAAACATCACTAAATTTCCCTAAATATGAGAAAAATAAAAGTAAAGGAATCAAGTAAATAGCTACCATAAAATTTAATTTAAACAATCTCTATTCCAATTTACTTTTTGTAGTAATGATGAATTACACAAGAGGGAGCTGTGATCAGAACTTTTCATGTCAAGTTATTTCTGTTCAGTATTCACATAAGAAGAAACACGTTACGATAGTATGTGCTGCATTTTTTTTACTAAAAAAACGTGGTGCAGGTAATTTACCTTTTGCAGGAGGTATTTAAAATGACAGGATTATCCAAATTTTGCCAAAAACATTTGTCAATTATTTTAATATTCTTTAGGTGAGTATTTTAGCATGTTTCTGTTTTATTTGCAGATAGAGACTGAAGCAGGAAAAATTACTTTGCAAATAAGAACTATAGTTTTGGAACCAGTTGTAGCATCCCAACTCAAATCTATTACACTCTTTTGAAATCAAGTTAGGAAAAATAAACAGCTATTTGGCATCTTCCCCCTGCCCCGAATTGTCTCAGAATTGACATGTCAAGCTTCTGGCATTTTAAATAGTTCTAATTTTATGCAGCTATGGTGAAATAATGTCCTGAGTGAAGTAAATCACATCATTCCTTTCATCATCAAACTCTTTGCTTGTTACACACAAATGTTTGTGTCCACACACATATGCTTTTTTCATTATTCTTATATAGGTATATGCTTACATTTTGGAAGAAAAAACCAAAACATGAGGACCTACATTTAGTGTGGTATTTTGTGAATTTTGGAAGCCACTACAGAAATGAGAGCTTTGAAAGAAAAGTCAAATGCATACTAATAATCTCATTTCAGTAACTGCTTGGAACAGTTAGTGGTCAAACCAACCAGAAAATCAGCCAGAGGAAGCAAAACCAAGCTACTCCAAAGAGCAGGGTAACATGAGGAGTGCGAAAACCAGACCTTACTCTGAAGTATCCTTCCCTGAACAAACTCAGAACTTGGTGGTAGGAAGTGTAGGTATCCCTCATTCTAACAGTACAAGGACTTCTTTTGTCTTACTTCTTCAACAGTCAACCTGAGGGAAGGAAGACCATAAGGGCAGATTGTGAAAAATAAAGACCATGTGGGGAGAAAGCCAGGCCACACCATCTAGGAGAAACTCTGAGAAGTAGCTGCACACAGGAGGTTCACGCATTGATGTCCTCAGAGTCTGACTACTAGCACAGTATATTCTGAACATCCTTACTCGTTCTTCTCTCTTCCTGGCTTTCTCTCTTAATGAGGAATTACTTACTCAAATTCCCAGTTGTCATCTTTCCGTGTTGTTCAAACTGCATTTACGTTAGTTATGTTCATTTTCCATCTCCCACTTGCCCTGCTGCTTTATCTTGTTTTCAGTAAAGAATTTTGCCCGAGACTGAAAGTGCTGAGAGGTGACCAGTTTTATGCAATGATGTCCCTACTTGCAGCAATTCTGAATTATGTCAGAAGTAAAACAATCTGGATACCTGAATACCATCAGTATTTAAGGTTAACTGTGTCTCTTACTTCTGTGACTAACCTGATCAAAACTATTTCCAGATGAAGAAAATTGTAAGGAAAAGTATTTAAAGTGTATTTGAAGGAAGAAAATAAGGTTAGGGAGAATTTCCTCTGAACCATGGTTTGAGGATAGAATACTTCTATTTAACCCATGTTTTATTTGGGTTATGAATTTGTCTCAATTTGCCCTCCTGTTATTTCAGTTTTTTTAAGAGATAATAGCAGAAAATTAGATACAACAATCTTAAATCTTAAATCTTAATTCTACATCTAAACTTGCTCCAGATTCCTTGAGGACAGGTTATGAAAGCTAAGTCATTCAGGTTTGAATATTCCATGCTACAAATCATCACTATTATGTCTGAAATATTCTAAAACTTTTTGGATTTTGTGAAAAGTATTAATTGAATTTGTTTTTTACATTCGCTAGTGCTACAGTCAAATAAGTTTTTCCAATGATGTTTTGGAACAGCTCTCAAAAGCACACCAGTATACAGCATACCTTTCTTGCCAGGGTCACAAGTCCTGCCAGCAAACCTGCTGCAGCTTGGGCTTCTCCTTCCGTGGGACCACAGATCCTGCCCGGAGCTTGCTGCAGTGTGGACTTCCACCTCTTTCAGCCATCCACCAGCTCTGGCATGGGGTCCTTCATCAGCTGAAGGTGGACATCTGTTCCACCATGGACAGCAGCAGCAGATGGACAGCCTGCCTCACCATGGTCTTCACAAGGGCTACCGGGAGATTTCCCAGTGGCTGGAGCACCTCCTCCCCGCCTTCTTCACTGACCGTGGTGTCTGTGGAGCTGTTTCCTTTACATATTTCTCAATCCTGTCTCCAGCTACTGCTCTGCAGCAGTTTCTTCCCCCATCTTTAATAAGTTATCCCAGAGGAATTACAGCTGTTGCTGATGGGCTCAGCCAGAGGCAGGTCCATCTTGGAGGCGGCTGGCATTGGTTCTGTCAGACATGGGGGAAGTTTCTAGCAGAAACCTTCGTTGTAGCCTCCCTGCTGCCACAACCTTGCCACGTAAACCCAGTAGAGGTTTCTTCTCTGAAGAGATATGGTTTTGATCCATTAAAACAGTCATGCTGAGGATGCATTACTGAGACAACACATTCATTCTGAAGACCTATGGTTTTAGAGTTTAATGGTTAATAAAACTTCCTTGGGAGGAAATAAAAGCTTCAGACTGGTATAATTCTGCACATGGAAAGGAAATCAAATTTATCTTATATTACTACACATTTATAGAATACTTGATATCAGAAGTGCTTCAAGAACTATATATACATCTCAGCTCATCTGCTGAAATCCTCAGTCAGTTGCAAGTATAAAAACATTGACTTGGGCAGACCCCAAGGCGAAAGTTAGATGAGACACTAAACATCATGTCTTGTGTCACAAACTTGTCACAAATTTTCCAGAAGGTTAAGATGCCTTATTTATTTATTTACTTATTTATGGCAACACATAGATTTTCACAGATTATCATTTAGTTTAAAGAAATAACTTATATTCTCTAGTGTGACCCTGTTGTATATCACAATCCAGCAATTTATGTGCTAAGGGTAACAACTGATTGTTAGACATTTTTTCTAATGGGAGATTTATGTGTTTGATTCTTTTCGGCACATAAAAGTGAACATTGCATTCCTTGGCAAAGTCTGTAACTGTTATGAAATTGTATAAAAGATGGATTTAAACCTCTTCTCCAGCTGATAATAAAGCAAGAATCTGAGACTCCATTTTATAGTCTACCCAGTCCTATAGACTTACTTTGAGGAAACTTGTCAGATCATTACTGGAGCAAGGTTTAGAATAAGGAACTAATTTCTAGATTTCAGGCAACCTTCAGTATGAGGTAAAATAGAAAGAAAAAAATGCCTCTTTTTCTGGCATATCATTTGGCTAGGTTCATATTTTAGATGCCTCAAGAATATAAAAATCAAAGAACAGGAAGTTCAGATATTCTAGTCCTGGGTGGAAGGTTGAGTGGGTTTAAAGTTGCTATTTTGGACTTGTGACTGCAGTGGGACCTCAGGTAGAATGCAGCTGCCCAAGTCTTCTATGAAGCACCCAATGCTTTAGTTAGATATGCCGTAGCATGTCTGAAGTAGGAGCTGTGCTGAAGCCTTTAGAAGTTTAACTCCAGGCCCAAACTTGATGTTTTTTCTCTTCTGACTTTTGATCTCTCCCTTTGAATTGGTGTGGGAAGGAGAGATGGTAAAGCAAGCAGTGTATGGGAAATTAAAATGAGTACAAAAGTCTGTCCAAATTATGCAACAAGGATCATTATTCTGTAAAATTGCTCTTCAAATGTGGCTGTCATTGAGAGGTATTAAGATTTCAACAGTTATTTTCTTGATGAAGACTTAATTTCTTGCATAAAAAGGTTTTTAAGCTTAAAGCAATGCCTACACAATTAGTGTCCTTTGGTTTTTTTGAATGTTTGAAGGATGCTAAAGGATTTAAATGTTACAGAAGTATTGTTCATCACTACAGATCAGCTGTATCAAAGTACTGTCACAATAGCCTTAGAATTTTAACAAATTACAAATGTAATGTATCGCTCGGTAGTGATCATTATCACTAGATCATTTTGCAATGGAATGTGTGTAGCTTTAGGAAATCAGTGCAGGCTTGAGGGTTGTGCTGCTGTATCTAGGGCTAGAGCTGGGTTTGGCAAAACCAAGCAGTAACTAAATTTCTTCTGCCAATTCGAAAGAGAACTTTACTTGAAAACAGCAGAGAACAGAAGCCACAGATTGCCTTTCTTTAACTCCTTTCTCTGTTTCTCTTATGCAATGGGATTTTCATGGGTGCAGTGAGGCAGAAATAAGTTGGTTAAATATACCAAGAGGGAGAGAGTATTTGAAGAAATAAAATCTGTACATAAAATTGTTTAGTTTCATAGACTGAACAGTGAGGTACATGTCACCGGAGGGCTCTGCTGTGCATATCTATGTGCACTCCTTGGCCTAGGAACAGCAACCTGATGTGTGGTTCTGAGCTAATTTACTTTGAAGAGCATACACAGGGTTTCCTCCCTTAGTTTTTCCCCTAGTCGTCCTATACTCATCAGTTACACAATTCCTACTGACCTACACAACTTCTTTTTTCCTAAAGCATCAGTAATTCTAACTGAGTAGAAAAAAGTGGTACTGTGTGACTTAGACATACTTCTATATATATGGCCTGATCCTGTTACCTTTATAGTAGGTACAAAGACCTCTAATGGCTATGAAGTCCAGCTCATACTGGAGAGCAAATCAGCAAAGAGAGCATATCTTCAAATAAGCTCACACAAACTGTTCAGCCAATGCACCACATATATTTTCATGGGTAGGAATTGGTTAGTAAACATGGAGTAAAACCAGGCATTGGTTTAGACAATGGCAACTGATTTAGGACACCACAATATAACTTCTTTACCACCCATTTTTGTATCTGAATTAGTCTACTGATAAACTTTTAGAGAAAACCAGACACAAACATGCAGTGTCATTGTAGGTGGCAGTAGCATGGTCACATTTATTACTCCTATTTTCATTACAGTTACTTTTACAAAAAGCACTGACATCTCACTGTCATAAGGAATGTATGTAAATGTAGTTTTGAAACAGTCTTGTTGCTTACAGCATCACAATTCTGAATACTCTTATACATATAGATACCTTTCTATTATATGTGGGCGGATCTTTATCTGCTGTACAGACTCGGCATGTTTTGAGTGCAGAGAAGCTCAGCTTTCTGTGTATGACTCTGTGAACCAGATCTCTGCAGTGCAGGTATGTCTGGTGTGGCCGCTTGTGTCCCAGGCTCAGGGCACAGGTTTTGTCACCTGGGGGCAGCACCAAAGGCCCATGGCTTTGCAGCCTCCCTTGCTGACACACATATATGTGGCTTCATTGTGTAAGCCTGCAGGCTTTGGAAACTGTCTGCACTTCCCAGATGAGTTGTGTTCAGTAGTTAATCTTTTCTTTATTACATCTCATCATATATTCTTCTAGCTTTATTACCTAAGTATTACATTATGTGTGTTTTAATCGTGTTATCTCTCCCTTCACCTTAGACAAATGATAACCGAATGTTTTAATGTAACATAGTCAGCGATCCCCCCTTGACTTGCAAATCCCCCCTAAACTTGAAATTTCATGTATTAAAACTGTTTCTTTTAAAATATTAGAATTGTCTGCTCACCTATTATTTTCAATTATTTCAGAAAACTGAAAAAGCCTAAATGCTTTGAGAATGAGAAGGCAACAACTCAGAAGAAAAAAGAACAGAAAAGCTTTATGAGGCAGCTAATGAAACATGCAAATAGAACCTACTGCTGTATACTTAAATTTCTTCCATTCTTTGTGATCTCTGGAATTTTGCACTGTTTTTATCATGACATTTCCAAAAATCTCAAATTTTCAAATTGCCATGCTGGACGTTTTCCACATCTTTACTCTACTAGGAAAAGTAGTTCTAATTGTGTATATATAGCTATTTTTATATATGTTATTTTAAAATTTATTTTATTTTTAGCTACTTACTTTCCCTCTAAAAATACACATGAGATTCGGACTCATCTAGGAAATACAGAATACTTTTTTTTTTGTCTCATGACTACTGATCAGTTTAGATTCTTACTGCGTTGAAAACAATTACCTGCCTTCCACTTGAAGGCATTCATGCTGGTGTCAAGATGTGCCAAGATCTTTTGCTGTGCCACCTCCAGTGAAAGGCTGTCAAGGTGAAAACACTATGTGTCATCCTAGCTTCCCACGTTACATCCAATTTTAATTTACTCTTAAGTTGCCACAGTATCTTGTGAGTCCTGTATTCTATCAAGTAAATGTTTATAATCCATATTTCCTTCAAAAATAAATAATGAATAATAAATAATAAAAAAGGAATACAACAAAATAATGAAATACTGCACTTTTCAGATTGTGGTATTTGGTTTTGGCAGAAAGAAATAGAGAAAATGAGAATGAGACATTTCCAATAGAAACAGGCTATGAATTGCACATGCTTTGGGAAGAAATTTTGGCGGGAATGGAAGACTGGCATCCAGCAGCTCCAGTGCCACAGCTGTAGGACTGCTGTAGGAATTTTTCTTCTACCAGTTAGATACTTATTTAAATAACCTACATTGTGTAATCCTCAAACTTCCCCTGTTCATGTTCATGGTTTAGCCCCAGTCGGCAACAAAGTACCACACAGCCACTCGCTCACTTCCCCTTCCCCCCACTGATGGGATGGGGAGGAGAATCAGGAAAGAAAAGAAAATAGAACTCATGGGTTGAGATAAGACCAGTTTAATAACTGAAACAAAGGAATAATAATAATAATAATAATAATAATAATAATAATAATAATAATAGTAATAATAAAAGTAAATGAGAGGGAGAGAGAAAGAGAAATCCCAAGAAAGACAAGTGCAGAGAATACAATTTCTCACCACGTGTTGACCAATGCCCAGCCCATTCCTGAAGCATAATCAGCCCCCTTACAGGTAACTCCCCCCAGTTTATATATTGAGCATAGCTTTTTATGGTATGGAATATCTCTTTGGCCAGTTTGGTCAGCTGTCCCAGCTATGCTCCCTGCCAGCTTTTGTGTGCGTCCTCACTGGCAGAGGATGAGACACTGAAGAATATGCTGAGTTGGAAGGAACCCACAGGGAACATCAAGTCCAACTGCTGGCCCTGCACAGCACCATTCCCAAGTGTCACACCACGTGCCTGAGAGTGTTGTCCAAATGCTTCTTGACCTTGGTCAGGTTGGTGCTGTGACCATTGCCCTGGGGAGCCTGTTCCAGTGCCCAACCACCCTCTGGGTACAGAACCTTTCCCTGATATTCAACCTAAACCTCTCCTGATACAGCTTCATACCATTCCCTTGGGTCCTGTCACTGGTTAGCACAGAGAAGAGACCAGTGCCTGCCCCTCCCCTTCCCCTCACGAGGAAGTTGCAGACTGTTATGGGGTCTCCTCTCAGGGATCCTCTCCAGGCTGAACAAGCCAAGTGACCTCAGCCATATGGCTGTTCCTCAAGGCCCTGCACCATCTTTGTTGACCTCCCTTGGATGCTCTCTTAATAGCTTAATATCTTTCTTATATTGCAGTGACCAAATCTGCACATAGGATTCAAGGTGAGGCCGCACCAGTGCAGAGCAGAGCAGGAAGTCCTTGACTTAGGGTAAGTGCAACTTAGCAACAACCAAAATATCAGTGTTTTATTAACATTATTCTCCTGCTGAATCCAAAGCACAGCACTGCATCAGCTACTGAGAAGAAAATGAGCTCTGCCCCAGCTTAAACCAGGACAAGAGGAAGCAAAGTTGTTAGCATATTACTACATAAGCATACTATTTCTTCTTTAGCTTCAATCATTCATAAATATACAAACACTCAATACAGAATTAAAATAAACAGATTGAAAAAACCCAACAACGTTGGAATGTGAAGAAATTATCATTTTAGTAGTTTCCACATCCATTTATTTATAGGTCTGTGAGAAATTTTCATGTAGTACCAGACATACTTAACTCTATCCATTGACTCTGCACAAAAATATCTGTTAAAAACCTACAAAGATCAGACAATTCCTATGTTGATTATCTTAGCTGCAGAAAAACCACCACCCCTGAAGCTGACTTCCTGCTTGAGAAACCATAAGCTAATTGCAAAACAAAAGGTACATTTGGAGAGGTCCTCGACTCTTAGCAGAGTGCATTGCAGCGCATCTGATGCAGAACAGCTTGTAAATGTTTAGCATGTTCTTTGTTGAAGACGGTCTGGTTGATATATGTTGTTAATATTGCTGGGTGAGATGCTAGAGCATGAAGGAAAACAAGCTGCATCCTTTACTGTCAAAATGTTCAGTTTCAGCTGCTCCAAAGAGCAGGCATTTGGGTAAAGAGTAGGCAGCTGCTTTTTTTTTTTTTCAGTCAGCTCTCATCTTTACCAAGTCACTTTCCACCTGCTGTTTTTTTGAAAAATTAAAATCCTTCCCACTCTCTTGAAGTCAGTTATGAGTTTCAAACCCATGATGCCAGGATAATGTCTGTTGCATGACTGACTCTGAAAAGAACAACATGAAGAAAGCAACAGGTAACTTGTGGTCCTTAACAGATTGGTTTTGTGTGATTTGGGGATTTTTTAAACTAAAATATATTAATTGATATTTATTTTTTTATTCATTTTCCATTGATGGTGACTCCTAGTTTTCTACTCATTTTTCCAAGCTAAATTTTCAGTGTATTGCTATAATGTAGAGCTCCATGTCTCTCTGTTACTGATAAGCCCAGAACACTCCAGGTCACACAACACTCCAGGTCAGGCCTCACTAGGGCTCAACAGAGGGACAGGATCACCTCCCTCGACCTGCTGGCCATGCTCTTCCTAATGCAGCCCAGGATCCCATTGGCCTTCTTGGCCACAGGGACACATTGCTTGCAGGCTCATGTGTCAGCACAGACTGGTACAGTTTAACTTCTGCTACTGAGACCTGTGCCCTTAAGTTACATGGATACCATAAAGTTGGCTGGAATAGAATTTAATATTTTAAAAAAGGGCCATAGTGTTTTAGCAGATGTTTGAATTTAAATGCCATTCTGACTGATTATCTCAAAATATGTGGGACCTGATGCACAGCAGTAGTCCAGGAAGTAGTCCAGAACCAGGAAGAACTGATGTAGCCACTAATAAGCACCCCAAAGACCTGGATTTTTCAATGGAGTGCAGACAAAATTGCAATATCCACACTGACTGCTACTTTTAAAAACAAAGTCCAATTTTAGATTTAAGGTTTTAAATGCTCTGATTTCACTAATTTAAAGATTTTCAAAACTCCTGTCTGTGGATATGAAAATGTTTCTCATCCATTATTATCATGACTCTCTCTATTTCCTTATTCTTATTGATTATGAGCCTAATTAATTTGTAAATCATCAGCAACTCCATTAAAATCCTTCTGGCTTTGTAGTGTTCTAAGTGCTGCAAGACAAAATTAAAATAATGTCTAAATGTCTTTATTTATATAAATGTACGTTTTTATACATACACAAATCTAAGTATTTAAATTTAACCTGTTCAGAGCAGAACTCATAAAATCTTGATGAATCTTGGTAGACTTCAATATTGTACAATCATAATTTTATACAAGTTATAACACAACTTTTGATACCTATACATCTTTTGCTATGGAACTAATGTGGTTGTTCATGTGCACCAGGTTTAGACATCTTCCATCACTAAGGTCAAGTAAGTTGGTGTATATGAACCAGGTAGAAGCAGAACTCCAACATAGTCCTTATTGGCCTAGAAAAATATAACTCTTAGATGAAGTTCTCTGTCAAGAGATGCAAAATCTGCACATCGTACAATAAACAGAGATGAATTAAGATCTTCATTAGGATCTATTGCAAAGGTTTTCTCATCATGGAGGGTTCACTATAACAAGTAAATTCCTTATATATCTTTTGTATAGAAGCTTCTCTTCTAAAAGTTCAAAATATCAAACAAATTGCATGTACCACTCGTGAAATCTATCCTTCTATAAAACTGAGGGTTGACAGCAAGTTTGATGTAAGTATTTTGTTGTATTTTTTTAGACTGAGTACAGAAGCCTAGCTTCCCTTCTTATCCTTTGAATCTTGCTACCACTGGCAATTATTTATGCTTTGATGACAGGACAATCCAAAGAACTCCTAGAACAAAAGGAATAAAGAGCATGTATTACAAGGGGAGAATAAAAAAACTGGCTTGTGTAAAAAGACAACGAACAAATTCAATTCACTAGAAAGACATTAGTTAGAGAAATCCTTCAGAGAGGAAGTAAGATATCGTTTAGATTAAGGCTAATGATAGTCAAGACACAAGTAGATATATGTGCTATAAACACATTTAGAGTGTAAATTAGAAGAAAATTTCCAACCATCAGGAAACTCAGGTTCCAAAATAACCTTACAATAGCAGTAATGGGGTAAATAACCTTACTGGCTTTAGGATGGCACCTTATTACTTTACAAAAGAGATGTAATGGTTGCCTGTGAAAGGAAGCTAGACTGAGGGACTCAAAAAGTAATTTCTAATCCAATGTTTCCAAATTCTGCTTCTTTGTTCAGGCTGCGGCAAGGTAGAGAAGGGTTTCTGTGGAAAAGTAAATCATTAATGTCATGTCAGATTTTCAAAGGAGAAACAAGGTAACATGTATATATTCTCAGTCATCTAAACATAAATATGGAGGAGAGCAGAAAGAGAATGTACAAGACTAGGTTCAATTGCAAATAAATGCAGCAGAATAAAAATGATGAAGTGGCATTTATTATTTCATGACTGTGAAGTGCATGCCTATAAGTTCTCAGCTCTGCAGAAAAAAATTTTAATAGTACTGACCAATTTATATGCAGTTACATTAAGTTTCTACACAGGTGAGCAGGCTTCCTAAGTTATATGTATTAATGGGGACAGGTAGGAATCTTCTGTAAGGTGATTCAGAACACATAAAATAGGGCAGCAGTTTGACTTTCGACACAGATGGTCTGAATAGCCCCATAGAATTGCCTTCCTTCTGCCATTGACTGTAGAGCACTAAGTCTTCCAAATTGCAGGCCAAAAACCGAGAGTGGAAATAATTCTTTCATTTTCCTAAATGAAATCTGAAAAGACATAAATGAGGAAAGCCTCTGCCCTGTGGGTCTTATGATGAGAAGGCAGAGCATTTCAAGCGCTTTCCATAATTTTAGGAGAAGTTAGTAATTTTCAGTATGGCTCCAAATACTCTTTATCAAATCCATTAAACCTATACAATATTATAATAAGCAATAACTTTTTGTGCAAGCATCTTTGTATGGGCATCATTACATGTGTATTTGTGACGGAGTGAAGATGCAGTTTTATGTATTTTTGAGGTGGTGGTCTTACAGTTACCAGTTTTTTCTATAGTCATATAATGCAAATAAAGCATCTAATGCATATTACTGTTGCAGGGCAAGTGCTCTAGTTTATTAGTATTCTTTCCTCCTTCCTTAATTAAAAGAGATTTTTAAGGCCTCTTTCCTAAGAAATAGCATCCTATTAAAAACAGCTTGCAACTTGAATAGCTGCTTGTCTCTATTTTTAGCTAAGTGCCACTGCAAATGTAAGATGAAGAAGGTTTTCTTTGTTTTGCTGTACATTACTTGCTGAAAAATCAGATCTATCAAGACTTGTCAGATACACTTTGGTCAAATGGGTCTTTCCAATTATGCTGTACTTTATACAACAACAAGAGTAGGAACAAACATTAAAGTTGTGTGAGGTAAAACTACAGAGATAAAAATAAAAGACAGGAAAGTGACATACCTCATTTTATGTCTAACTTGTTTTTCAGATTATCTAGATACTAACTCAATTGATTTTCTTAAGAAACAATTAATTTCCTCAAATATAGGTGTTGATGCTTAACTTGCCTATGTGCCTCTTCAGTAGAATTTAATGCCAAAGTTCTTGACAGATATTATAAAATATCACATAAGGAAAACAAATTTCACTCATTGTCAGCAATGTAATTCCCATCTCTGTCTAGTTGTGGTATTTGATGCACAGGGGGTGCTTCTCTGTATGGAAATTTATTTTTCTTCTTTCTTTTTCCCTAATGGAAAATGATCTCCTAGGTTCAGAGCTTGAAAAGGAATGGAATTTCCACCCTGTGACATTTCTCTGAAACCACTCTCCATTTCTGAGTATCTCCTTCTCTGCTGGTAATGGAATCCCACACAGAGCCAGTCTATACTAATGGTTTTAGTTGCTCCCAGCACCGCTTATGAGTAAGTGCAAAAGCCTCTCTTCTACCTCACTACCAACCCCATCCCCGCTGTGAACCACAAGTCTAACAAGAGAACCAAGACTTTTTCTTCTAAGGGCTTCTTCATAGTGGAGCTGATTATATACAAAGACATGAACACTTCCTTTGAGAGGAAACATAAAGTCATCGTGTCTGTCTGTATGCTTAAAACTGCTGCACAAGTATGTGTACCTAAGCTAGCTGTGAGTTCCTCCAAGTATTTTTACAATCTGAGGGTTAAAAGGGCAGAAGATGATAAACTTGTAAAAATCTGTGTACATATTCTATTACTTTATGATATCCCATATTGTACAATGCCATGCAGCGTTGTCAAAGTATAAGAGCCCACTCTCAGAAATGTGTTTGTTTCAGTCAATATCTGAGAAGTTCACAATATGAGAGTTCTTGTTCTGCAAACTCTTAATGAAGATGAAAACTCACCTGTTTTTTGAGTTGGAAGTGAATCAATTTGTGTCAACATTGTGCAATCCCTGTTCTAGCCAAGGGATCCTTCTGTGTGTGTGTCACTCCTCCTCTGCAAGAGCTTGGGAAGTTTTCAATTAGCCAAGTTCTGAAAACATAGCGCTGGCGTATTGCTCCAGGGAGATGTACCATGAACTTGGCATAAGACAATATAAACAGAAATTTCTCTTGAAATATAAATGAAAAATGTTCATAATTTGCACAGTTGGTTTCCCCCCAAAAAACCCCAACCCAAACCTGTTTTCAGAGAAAAGAAGCAACCAAAAAAAAGCACCAAGTCTCTCTGATTCCTGAGTGGAGTTCTCATTCCTAACTGCTAACCTTCTGATCTTGTGGCTACTGGTACTGATATACCTTTCTGATTTCTAGTGTTTTCTTCCAAGTCAAGCAGGATTTTGCTGGGTTTGCTCAATGTGGCATGGCCAAGACAGTTGCGCCTTCTGGTTCCCATGTTGTATGTCCAAATTTGTTCCATGCTTTCTCATCAAAGTGAAGATGAGATGAAGGCATGATCTACCAAAAGGACATGATATTTATTCTCTTCAGTGACTTGGACAAGTCTTGGGAAGAACAAAACAGTCTTTCATCTCACCAATCCCATGTCACCTGGACCAAAAACATGCAAATTTTTAAGAAACAAATGAGATTCTTTCCTTTGTGCAGGCCAGGTACTTGAAAAATATCAATTCTAATCGATCCAATGAGGTGCATATGGTCTCCAGTATGACCTGCATTCTAGTTATTTTTGTAAATAACTTGTTTCTTTCAGTAGAATATGAGTAGTTGGTCCCCTCGCAAATATTCTGAGCAGCCTTACAACAGCAATTCAAAACAAAAATCAGAACTGAAAAAAATAAACTAGGAACTTACTCTTATATTTATTTCTGCATGCTTTGGCATCGTTTATTAAATTTTTATTTACAGATTCAAATATTCTCAAATGTTGATAATGAAAAAAAGGCACAAAATTTAAACGTGATAATGTCTGGAAATACCTTCCAAAAACAGCCTCAATTTAAAGACCTTTTTTTGCTAGCAGTTAATTGATAATGTATCTACTGACATTTGAGTTAATAATGTCCGGATTTGCAATCATACTTACTCTGGATTACACACTTCCCAAGTCTAGTATTTTAATTTATTCCTCAATGACTAATGCAATTAATTGTACCTATACATTAGCCTACTGGTAACACATCAAGCTGATAGTATAGGAGATTAAGAACTAGACCAAACCCAAACAAACTGTGGTATGCTATATATGAAGCATTGCATGCCTGAGTCGATATTCCTTGTAACTGAATTTCCAAAGAGCCTACAGGAAGGAAGAGCCTAATGGGCCCTTTAATTTGAAATTAAAATTAGATGTTCTTTGTGCTGTTTGTGCTTTGCAGCATCCTTACTATATTGCAATGCTGGATGACTGGATGACGTTGTGCTCCTGCTCACTTACTAGAGAAAGCATTCCTAAAAGGAAGAATGTGCATCACAAAATGAGTCCCGATTTCAGACAGCATTACAATTTGTAACAGTTTGGATTTAGGTTCAGAATGACACTGCATTTTAGGCCACTTTAAACTTTCAATACTTAAAAATTAACTAAATGCTATGTTGTCAGGGAAGCCATTTTTAGCATCAAGGAGAAATACAAGAATATCTATTAAAGATTTAACGAGGTTAAATGAAGAAGAACGTTGTTTAACAACTACTTTAAGAAAAAAATCATCAATCTCAGTGGTAAATGATCGAAATTATTAAATGTAGAAATAACTCATTAAAGAGATACATCCAAGTGCCATTCTTTTGCCAACCAATATTTCAGTTTAATTAAAATGTTCTCTTGTTTTCAAAGCCACACAGAGTTCCTGGTGGTTTTATTCAGATGTATTAAAATCCCCACTGAACTCTTTTTATATATATATATATTTTTTCAGCCAACAACCAGACATTAGCTGTATGTGCAATATATGAAAATTAAGTGTTATTTTCCATTGAAAATAATAAATTCAGAGAGGTTTTCCTTTGGTAAACCTTTTTAAAATAGCTTTTAACTAAAGAGAAGACACCTCACAGGCAAGTTTTACACATTTTTGAATGTTCTGCTGCTTTCAAAATTATTCTTATCTATATAGCAGTGCCTGATTATTTTCCATGTGCTAGTCTTCTTTTTAAAAGCCCTTTCTCTAATGGCCTTTGATGGTTCCTTACAGCACTTTTTGTTCTTTTTTTCTCTTTTCATTTTAGTTCCAACACATACTCAGGCTGTAAAGGGAAAATCTATTTAAGATCTCCTCAGAGCCTAAGGATATATATTTTTCTTTGTGTCAATGCTGAGTGACATAGCTTCTTCTTTAATCAAGAATTACAAATCTCAGAAAAACTGCTGATAACATCTGAAACTTTATGTACTTATCTGTAGTAATCTCTGAAAATTCCTTCTTCCAAGTATAGTGGAGATTGTCTCTTGAATATGTAATTAAATACTGAATGCAAGGCAACTTAGGCTCTCATTAAAAGGGCTTTTTTTCTGTTACAAACATATACATTCCATTTTTCTCTTGAGGGTGAAAGTAGATATAAATAGAAGGATACTTAATCTAGTCTGTTCTCATCTTAGTTTTTGACACCCTGTAGGAAAATAATATTTGGGCCTGTGCATTATCGCATGCACTCAGCAAAAGATGTGTCTAACTGGTTATGGTCTACAGCCCTGGTCTTTCACCTGAATGCTTGTGTATACAGTGGTGTGGTGGTCAGAATACAGATGATGACTCTAGACAATATGCTAGAATTTAAGGCTGACTTTTTAACTGAATTTTTAAATTATAAGTGTTACTTACATGGCTATGTTTAATCAGTGAATCATTGAGATTACAAGGTACAGACTTAAATTCTTAAGAGACAGCAAATAAATTACTACTCTGAGAGAAGAGTGAGAGCATGGAAGAGAAAGAAGAGAAGTAAAGAAGAAATATTTCTAATAGGATGAATTTTGCATTCGGTCAGCAAGTCCTGGCAACTTTTTCAATGACATGCAGTTTTGTCTTTTCTACACAGAAATTTACTCCTTTCTCTCCCTCAACTAATTTGTTCCATGAGTTAAATATAATTCTCTATTGTAGAATTTACTTTAAAGATATCTAGTCTGATCTGTCAGGTGTTACATGCCATACAAACAGAAAGGTAGAGTCTATCTGTTGAAACATAAATTTTCACTTGCCTTTCATACCTAAAAGAAGCATATGCAAAAAGAAAGGTATGGTTTTACTCTAATTAGTTCATCCGCTAAAATGGCCAATTTTTACCTTTTCTTCAAAAGGAATAGTATCAAAAAATGACCCTTTTGGTTAAAGCATATGGCAGGTGAGTTGGGTAGAGTAATGTAACATGAAGTGCATGAATGTACAAATTTTGGCTCAAATCCAAGACTTCAATAAACATCTGAGAGAAAACTTCTCAAATGCACATGTGCAACCTGCAGCACCTCACAGTATGAGAAAAGTTCAGGTTTGACTGTTCAGGAGTTCTGACTAAACAGAAACTACTTGCACATGACTGAGAAAGAAAGTTGAAGAAGAAACTGGTATCTAGTGATGAGGTTAATGCTCTTGTTTTGTCAGATTTTACAAAATCACTACCTGTCAGGTACAAAGATTTCTCAGAAGCTCATTTTAAAAGCACCTACTGGCTCACAGTTTTTAGAAGCGCTTATGCATGCAACGTCAAAATCAAAGCAGAGCACGTAAGGGCAGACTAAAACCACACCTTGAAAACAATATTCCTGCCTTTTTTTTTTTTTTTAACAGGACAGTAAGTGCAATGCTTATAGGGTTAGCATTTTGTAAGTGTTATAATCCTTATGATTTTCCATAATAAAAAATTATTTTTTTCTTTTTTTAAGTAGCAAATGGCAACTATTTGGGCTGAAATTGTTCATGCTACTGTTTACTACCAGCTGGATATTTCTGCAAATTTCAGCTACCAAGACAGAACCATCTCTGAGAGTAAAATTGAGCAAAAATACATCATATGGTCTGCATTAAATTACATTCTAGACATGTGTAGACTGAAAAGATTAAATAATACAATCAACCTCTAATCAATCTTTTCGGACTTTGTTAAATTCATCGAGATGGTGGTGGATTTTCTTGCCCTGATTAAAACTTGTTTCATCTGGTAATTTTGTAATGATTACAGCCACTTTTACCAAACTGCATTTCACAGTTAAACTCTCCTGTCTCCCCAAGGAATGGTCAGTCATCTAGTGTCCAACACAGCCATACTATGTGAGTCATTGCTCTACGAGGAAATTATTCAGGTTCATTCCTGGGCTTGTGGCGGTGCATGTCCCCCTGCTAGGTTAAGCCAGAGCATCAGTGTGAGTCATTCTGTGAACTGGAGGGCTTGAATGATTTATGTTAAAAAGAAAGAAACTATGCACAAACAAAGCATATCAGCTGTCTGATGTCGTTCACAGCGCAGTGCCACAGTCAGGTATGAGGCAGGGGGGGTGTGGAATACAGCACTGGAGTAATGGATGTCCAGGCATGGCAAAGACAACAGTGCCTCAGACTGGCATTACCCTGAAGCCCTGTGGAGTGGAAATAGAGCCTGTGTGGGTTTATCCTCTAACCAAGGCTCAGGCAGACAATTACAGAGACTGATCAGAGCAGCAATCAAATCACACTGATTCAACCCTGTCAGGTAGCTAAGTCCTTTGCCTAACTTGTATCTCAGCATCAATTCAGTTTCAACCCTTAACAATCACCTTGAGATAAAACATTGCTTGCAAAAACTCTCTACTTGATAGGGACAAATCGGGTGAAAAGAAATATGGTCTTTTGCTACAGCTTAAACTAGTGTTATAGAACAAATGGAGGATTTTATATTAAATTGCCTCTTCCATACAGTTCTGCAATCTAAGTATCATTCAAGACACAGAAAAAATAAGGCACCTGTGATCTGACATATGGCAGAGCTGAGTTTCCTCAGCAGAAGTTAGTGATAAATATGATTTTAATATAAATTTCTAAATATTTGGAAAACAAGATTATAGAAATCTTACATGGGACATACAACATTATTTAACTCTTTGCATTTCATTCTTAGCACTTTGGTTTTCCTTATCACAACATAATCAGGTTTTCTTTCACCTTTTACTAAAATTAATTAATAACATCAGAAATTGTAAAATGGAAGCTAATTTCTGTATTCAGTGCAGACTGCAATAAACTGTAAATAATTCATGGAGCAGTATACTGCAGAAAATAGCAAACTCCTTGTAGGACCATACAACTATCAGACCTAATTTATGCTGTGGGTTACTAAATCTAACCTGCCCACCATATAATCTAATTATTTTCCTAAATGTTCCAAATTGATCTTAAGGATTACTGCATTGCTTGCCCACAGTAGGAAAAGCTATAACCCATTCATCTCTAGATTTTACTGACCATTTTGGCAGAAACTTCTAATGCTTAGTCTGAATCATGGAAAGTTTCTGTTTTCTTGCTAACGCTTTTCTTTTAGAATGAAATATCATATATTCAGCTAAATGAACAAGGATTTTATGATAGATTGGACTAGAGAAATGGAACACCTCCTTCTGTAACATTTTTTTTCATTCTGAAATCATCTTTCTTGAGCTTGGATGCCTAGAGCTATTTTAGATGAGACAACACCTGCCCATCAAATAACACAACTGCTTTCCAACACTACTGTAGCCAGTGTCACCTGGTACACCTGCCTCTCCTATAGCCACATCACACCAGTGACTCATGAATCATTCTGTGATCAAACACTGTGTCCCCACCACAGCTGTTTCCAGTCAGTAAGCTCACAAATTAACAGAAACTCTCAGTATTAGTCCTGAAGAATACTTGTACTTGATACTAATTAATTTTGTCCCTTGTATGTGATTCCAGTTCTTACAGTCACGCAGGTTTTCCTGGACATTGCAGCCGCTTTCTTTGTTAGTGAGAGACGTGTTTTGCTGTCAGCAAGCTCCATTATCACACTCCCTAAGCTTTTTAGTGAAATGACAAAACAAGTATTGTTTGAAGACTGACCCACTAAGAACTCCAGTAATAACACTATGTAACAGCACTTTCCCTTTCAATGCCACTTTCCCCCCTCACAATATTGTGCTCTCAATAATTAGTGAGCACTGATTATCATGTGGACTGAAGGTACAGCAGAAATAATATGTTCTTATGTAGGTACACACTGTGTATTAATGCATGTTTACCTACAGACAAAATAAGCATTTATATAAATCTAGGGGAGGGTTTTATTAATTAAAAATATATTTTTCTACTGTACTTATACTAGTTGAATCTGAAAATGCTAAGAGGCAGAAGAATTAAAATCTCTTTTTTTGCTATTATTAGGGCAAAATATTTTGTTTCATAAATGATGAAATATTTTTTGAAGTTTCATTTTGAAAAATCAAGCCAGAACTAAATTTAAAAAAAATTGAAAAGACCAAATGTTTCCAATGCTACATGGAATAAATGAATAAAATCATGATGAAGTATTTTTTGTGAATCCAAACTAAGAAAATATACTTTGGCTGAAAGAAAAAAAGTATTTTGGATTGACATAAAATGAATGTACTTTCTGATTGTTTTGATTTTGCAACAGAACCGAAAAAGATAATTCATTTAACCAACTTCTGGTTTTACAGAAAGCATGAATTCTGGTATTCTCATATACTAACCCCATAACTTTGCAGATTTAGTGTTCTTTTACCACAGGTTTTTCAGGACACAAATTAAAATTAAATAGTAGTGTGGCCAAGATAGCTCTGGTCCCACAGCTCAGATGTCAGGAGCATAAATTCTGGAGAAGGTTGGACTAATGGAGGAGTGACAGCACCAGGAAATCTCCTCAGTCTCTGCCAGGAAGCAGTTAATGCGGGGACAAACTCAGTGCCATGTGCATAAACAAGCCTGTAGTTCTGAGATGAAGACATAGAAGCATGTATCAAAACCCATATGCATATTTGAGGTGATTTTTTTCACTGGTCCTCAGAAAAACTAAGAGGAGCTTGAAACAAAGATAAAAACCAATTAGAGACAAGCAACAATGTGGACAGAGTCAGACAGTGGGAGAAAAATACAAGCCAAGGAAAATCACCCAGGAAACTACTGTTTTACATGCATATGGCAGAAATAAAAAGTTGTTTACTGAAATGGAAAAAAAAAAGTCATGTGTCTGTTCGACACCATGTGCAACACAACTAAATATTTATTTACAGGCATAAATGCTGTTTTGCATAATTATCTACTGGCAGAAATACTTATTGAATAAACAAATCCTACACATTTGATCATTATATACTTAAAAAATCCATTTCTAACAAATACTTTATATGTCAGAGTGATCACATGTACCCTAGCAACCAGGATGTTATTGAAATTCTACATAAAAGTGGATGAGTCATTTTTAGTTATGAAGTAAGTCTAATGATGAATATTTAATAAATGGCAGAATCAGTAAACTATGAGCTAGATTTTGTAAATGTGCAAAGCTTGGTAAATTACACTTGTTCATAAACTTGCTGATAAGAAAGGATAAATATCTGTGCTTTTTTTTTTTTTCCAAAAGAATGTTAAGTAGTATTTTCTGTGTTTCCAGGTTCTTTCCCATATTTATCATCAGAGGATTTTGACACATCGACTTCACTTATCTCAGGTGTAAGGATTTGTCCTAAAAACATACATCATATCTCTCTTACCCTGCCCAAGACCTGAGAAAGAGTCTTCTCTGCTTCATGTACAGATTTGTGGGTACAAGTGTCATGTACCTAAGTGATAGAAAACATCTGTGTGGGGTATTTTATTTGCCTTTCCTGACACCACTTTCCTGATACTTCAGCTCTTTGGTATAGAGGCATTACCCATTTTTTAAGAACAAACTGTTCTGTAGTTAGTGCACAAAATTTGCTCAATATGCTGCTTCAAAGGTCACATAACACTTGAAAAGAAAAAAAAAAGTGGAAATAGAATTAAGCCCCAAAGTGATTTTTTTTTTCCATTCAGGAGATCTAAAGTTTCATGACAGTACTGTTTGCATTCATCACAAGGTTGGACTCCAGCTCCTTGGGATTCTTTCCTAAGCAGCAGTCTAAGTACAAAATAGCTTATAATAAAATCTACTGGTACATATGACGAAAATGCAAGATTCGAGGTTGAAAGGAAAGAGCATTGATGCATTCTAGAATGACTGTTCTCACATTCCTAGCAGAGACAACATATTTGCTTCTCGTTATTCCAGGCCTTAATCCTCAGTTTAACTGTACTCATTGCTACTCTGTTTCGTGCTGATTTGCATGCAGCATCAGTTAATGCCAGCTTAGAAGAATTGTTTAGTAATTGGCTGTTAATTCATGTTGTGTATGCTAGTCGTATTGTCAAAGCTTTTTTCCTTAATTCTGATTATGAATCAGGAACAAATTTTGATTAGTTATCAATCAGGAAAAAATATCAGAAGTTTTTGAACATTGGAAGTTCCTAAAATAGTGCATGAAAGAGAAATAGGCCTTTGTAAACACTGTACGGAAGAAAGAGACCTTAAAGTAATTGGAGGAAGAAGGTGACTGACTCTCTCAATATAAAACTTGTTGCTGGATTAACATAAATTGAGAGTGATGGACATCTAATCCAAATGAAGATAAAGTTTCACTGACTGTCCCCCATAATGTGCACAGGCTTTGTGGGATCACTGCTGTATTAGTCCAAAGCACAGTGCACATTTTTCATGCAAAATGAGACTATACCAGTTATGGTGAAACCAAGAACGGTTTTTTAACAGTTCAGAACCCTTATTTATGGATGTTAAACCTAAGGCAGAAATCCATAGTGTTAGTCTGTGCTGAAAGAAAAGCAGAAGTAAACAGCATGTCAGAGAAGCAGTGTGAATGAAAACCTGTTCCTTTTTCTGAGATAACTGGGTGGAGGGTGTGGTGTACCCTTACTACTTTATCACAGAACCCATCCCTTGATCTGTTTATAGTAAGGTACTGAGTAAGCTAGGCTTGTATAGTTCTTTTGAACTTAAAAAATTCTACTTCAGTTACCAGCCCTTGCAGCACCAGCAACATCAAAACCAGACAGAATTTCTAAATGTAGTTTTTATCTCAATTTAGAAAAAAAAAAGAAAGACAGTACTTCTTTCCTAGGATTCTTGCATTTCTTAAATAGTCAAATAAATGATTGCTTAAGAAAAGAATCCTTAGGAAGGGTGCTTAAGAGCAGAAGAATCTTGTAATTTAGATTAATTCTTCATAAGGAGAAGCTTATTAGTTTTTTTTCATTTAAATGATCCAGAAAAAGTTGTACCAGCTTAAATTTGGCCAGTCAATAAACAAATCCCCTCTAATCTGCAGGAAGATTTCAAAAAGATAACTGTGAACAGCTCTGTTTTTTGGTGTTTTGGTGACCGAAGTCCTCAGATGTTGTTTCTGTTTTGGTTAATTATACAATAATGAACAAAGAGAATATTGCTGTATTAATTGATTTTTGGACTGTTTCATGGGCATCAGCATGCTAAGCACTGTAAAGACATGGACAAAGTTCTTGTTCCTCCTTGACTATACTGTTTCTAAACAGGCAAAAGGGGAAATGAGTTGAGGGAGAGGAGAATTTGACCAAAATTACCCAACTGACTAATAGCAAACAAAGGATTTCCTGCATTTAAGCCCGATAAGCAGTGAACGAAGCTGTTTTTACATGTAGGATTTACCGGGGAAACTAAATACTCCATTTTTTTCACTTGCAACAATGTGGATATTGTATTGGATTAGGAGAAACAGTTTTGAATTCTCTGGTTTTGTATCTTGTTTTCAGTCTGGTTTGCTAAGGAAATGAAACTTGTGCAATCACGGTGGGTGTGTATGGGTGGCTGCACACGCGTCCTGGTAGCAGCTTTTGAATGTGTTGGCAAACTGTAGCAAATTGGACACAAAGTATTGGTCTCACATATAACGTAATTCAAAAGTCTTGACCTCAAAGGTAATGTAACACAAATGTTGTGAAAATAGGGGAACAGTTGTAGGTGCCAGGCTGTAGCCTGATAGCATGAAAATTCACGTGACAGAAATCATACTACTTTAGTTTTGATGTTAACAGAACCATGCACTTTCTTCAGTTATGTTTTAGAGGTTTCCTCTGTATTAAGAAATTCATTAATTAAAAACCCAACAACAAAATGAAACCTCATAAAACAATGCAAAATTAGGAACTGAGGCTTAAAGGAAGAAAGCCAAATACAGTATTATTCATAATAAAATAATGAACTAGAATAATGCTCATGGATGGATGGTACCAGATTTCCAGATTTTCCTTCAGAGAGCAGAGCTGGTGGCAGCAGAAAGCTTCACCACTGTACTTAAAGGAAGAAGGAGGAAACAGAGATGAAAACAGAGATGAAACTATGTTCATGACAGAGAATATTTATGTTAGTGATCTCAGATGTCATAATGAGGCAAGATCCAATCAAAAATACCAGCATAGACAAGGCCTCGCTGGGGCTCAAGGAAGGCAATGGTTCAAGTTCTAACATTAGAATATGCAGTTTGAGCACCTGTCTCATGTTAGAACTTACTTGCTTCTTTACAAGCACTGCTCCCCGTCCTGCTGGTGAGATACCCTGCCAAGAGGGTGTGATGGAAGCTGGACAGCAGCTACATATGTTTCATTTGAATACTCCTGAGCAGGGCAGAAATTTTATTTCCCCTTTTAAAACAAGTGTTCCAGTATAATTCAGTTCTTCCTGCCTCACCAGTGTGAGCAGCCTTCAACCAAACCAAGGCACACAATTTCCATTGTGTCATACACATTCATCCACCATAAGACTAAAATGCAGTGAGAGAAGCCAAGACGTTTTTACATGGGATGGACTAGGGAACATTTTTATTCTTGTTGCTATAGTAATGAATACAGCTAATTGTGCAAGCAACTACACATTTAAAAAGGGTGGTACTTTCAAACAGTAGCAATACAACTGCAACGTGAAAAAGTGATGTAATCAAGGAAAGATGGAAGCATAAGTCAACAGAATGCTTAAGACGTGTTTATTGGATTATGATGAAATATTTTAAAGAGGAAGTCTGACTTAGTTAAGATCTATCATCAGCTTCTTACATTTAAAATCAGCATTTTGCTCTTCCACAGCTTTCTTTTGTGACCTTAACCATGAAACACAGAGTTGACTAACAGCTACAAGACATTTTGTGTGCTTGGCCATGGAACAGAATCCAGAACCTGAAGTTACTCAGATTAACCACAGACTGCATTCTGAGTTGGGAGCAAATGAACAGAGTTACTGGTCATTCTTTCTGATAGATTACATCCTAAAACATCATTTGAGGTGCAGAAGAGGTCTTCGTTGGAAGGAGGCACTTCCTTTAATTTGAGGTTATGGAATTTTTTCTGAAGACAGATTCCCTTCAAAGGGAAAGGAAGTTAACAGTCTGGTTTTGTAATGTATTTAAATTCAAGGGCTCAGATACTAGGACCCCTAATAGAGATGCTCTCACTCATAGAGAATGCTCTGACACTCTATGATTTATATGCTACTGAACATTGACAGTGGTATATATTCACCATTACATTTTGTTCAGTACTGCTACAGCTACTCTCCCTGATTAAAACTGAAGCCAACAATAGATAGGGCTTCTAATCCAGAAAAGTGACAGTAATTCTTGACAAAATTGCTATTCTGAGTGGTTCTTAAAACACAAAACAATACACATGGCTTTAAAGTTGAAAAGGTAAGGAGGTATAAAACTGGGAAAAGGAAAAGATCTTAGGAGTTCAGGAAAATTTTCATAATTTTCGGTCTAAGTAATTGACGTTGCCCTCTATTCATTTTGCATCTAGCTACAATGGACCACCAATGTCCATTTTCTTTCTGTTTACTTAAAATTTTCTTTATTGCATCAATTTTCCTGATCGTGTTCCCAACAGCATTTATTTCAAGGTGTCTATTAAATCTAGGAAACTGAGGAGCAGGTTTTACATTCCCTTCCTGTAAGCATAAGTCTCATGGTATCAGCAGAGGACTGTTAAGTATTCTCCTGCAAGTTTTGCTCCCCCACCTCCTCAAGGTATTTTCAGCATTAACTCATCATAACCATAAGACCTATAGAGACTGACCAGTGTATCCTGATGATATCATTCAGGCACAAAGTAGAAGTTCAACAAAGTACTGTGATGTGTAAAAAATTTTGTAAACAGCTTTGAAAAAAACCCAGGATTTTTTCTAATTAGCTCCAAATATATTATGAAATATCAGTTCTCTTCAGCTGAAAAGGCATCAATTAAATTACTCAGTCTACCACCCTTCCTCCTGGGCAGGTGGAAAAAAGAGCCTTCAGGTCTAGCCATAAGTAGACAGACTAACTGAGAACAAGAGAGCACATGAGAGAAAAATGGAGTCATAGAGAGCTTAATCTTTCCCTTCATGCACACACATGGCTGGTAAATTTACCATTTGCAGCCCACACTAAGACTATTTTTTTCCTTTTAAATAACGGTCAGCTCACTGTTAGTTCTTGTACCAATAACAGCAGAAGGAAGGCAGCCCTTGGCAGCCACTATCACCTGTAGCCACTCTCTCTTAGCCTGGTTCTGCTTCCTTCTGATCCTCCAGAACCATGGGCTCAATGAGTTGCTGGAATGGGTTTGAAGGAAGATGCTCTTCCTTCCCTATCCTCTCCCTTTCTTCTCCATTTGACTCACATAATGAGCATATCAGAGAAGCAGAAAGAAGGGCAAGCAAAACCTCATGAGAAGGGCAAAGAACTTTTGCCTTAAAGCAATGGAACAGGAGAGTCCCTCAGTATAGAAGAATGGGGCTTGTCTATGCAGCATATCGTGTCCACTTATATTTTCAGCATTCAATTCAGTGCTCAGTTTAAATCAGCACAACCTTGCATTTCAGGGTGAACTCCCCTTGGAAAAGGTTCCTGCCCTGAAGATGAGATCAGAAAGGGTAGAGAAACACCACTTACCACACCCACATTCTGTGAAACCCTTATGACTACTCCTCATTTCTTCTCACCTTACAGTCAGCAGGAGCCGTCACTCCTACTTGTTCACACAATCCCTGCCACTGACTTTGTCACTGCAAATAACAAGGGCAAAATTATTATCTCTGACCTTGAACACTGCAGCAGCAAAATTAAATTTTGTCCACTCAGTTTGGAAATTTGAAGCAGCTCTTCCAGAAACAAAGCACATGGAAATCATGTCTGCATTTCTTTCCATCTTGAAGGAGCAGTGTAATTTTAGAAAAAAAAAAGTAAACACCACATTAAAAAAACCAAACCCCAACACTTCTGTGAGCCCAACTTTCATCCTGTTATACTTTCAAAGGAACTGTTATATCCACAGCAATTTACTGTGAAACCAATTTTAAAATGTTTAAACAATACACTTACTATATTTCTAGAGAGTGATGTCTGGCCTCTTGCTGCTGACCAAGAGATATCCTGTAAAGGAAGTAGCTAATCACTGTCTCCTTGGAAAATGTTTACAAAGGGAGTTTGGGATGATGTTATCTACATCCTGTTTAAGTAGCTATTTTGTTCTTTCAAATCAGATGGTGAACCAAAAAGAAGCATTCTTCGTAGTATTGTTATGCTTTTCCTTTCTGTATCTTGAGTTTCTGGATAGTTATTTCAAGGGTACCAGCTGTTTTTCACCTTATCTATCCATACTTTATACACATGTGTTTTAAGAAATAAGGTGTTTTGTGCTATTCTTATCAAAATCGGTTAGTAAACTGTATGTACATGTAAGCAACTGAATCAAAACTGATCCAATATGTTAATTCTGAAAGACCATAAAGGAAAGAAAGCTACTTTGCTATGGACTACTGGAGGGAAATAAAAGTTATGATGACAATGTGCTGTTGTACTCAGTTATACTAAATAAAAAACTTGTCTTCCCCTGATACCAGAATTAAATGTGATTTTGGTTTTATCAATACAGGATATAGATATCAGTTTGCTAGATCATGACCTTTCACTGCATTTTGCCCCACTGTGTGCTGCTTTTGAAATTCATGAAAGAAATCATATCTTGTTTTATGGTCAAAGGCAACATCGACACCCATGAACATGAGATGTGAATTTTGAAATTCACAAGTCTTCAAGGGACCTCTCTACATGGTTACACTGTCACAACTGCAATGGCTTAAAGACACAGTCAAGACAAGATTTTTTAGGTATATATAATGCCTTTTATTAGACCGGGTAGTATAATACAGGAAAAAGTACACAGATTTCCAGATGTTGCTGTTTTAAAAGTTTAGTAAACTTTAGCTTTCAACATGATTTCCTATAATACTATTGCATTCATGTTGGGAGGTCTGGATGGATGGGCAGCTAGATACACACCTGGTAAAAAGCAGTTTGAATGGTCAGCCTTGGGAGGTAGGTGTTTCACTGTGACTGGAGACCAGCAGTGAGTCACAGAGGGGTCTATGCTGGGACCTCTCCAGTTTATCAGCAGTGCTGGGGGAGCTGGCGCAGTGCTCTCTCCTCAAGCTGATGCAGGCAGCATCAAATTGGGATGACAATTCAGTACACTTGAGGCCAGGGCAGCCATCCAGAGAGACATAGGCTGGAGAAATGGACTGACCAAGGACAGATGCACAGAACTGCCCCTAGGAAGGAAGAGACCCTTGCACCAATACAGGCTGGGTACTGGTGAGTGGGGAAGCAGCATGGCTGGAAAGAAGGTGGAGGCTTTGCCAGGCAGAGGCTGCACAAGAGCCAGCAGTGTGCCCTGACAGCAGAGAAGGCCAACAGCACCCCGGGCTGTGCTCACAGGCACAGAGGCACAGAGATAGAGAGAAGTGATTACACCACCTCTAGATGGATCCAGTTCTGGGGGCCCCAGCACAAGAAGGACACTGACAAACTGGAGTGCCTTCACCAAAGGGCTACTGAGATTGTTGGCGGCCAGAGCACTTATCCTGAGAGGACATGCTAGAGGAACGGGGCCTTTTCAGCTTGGAGAAGAGATGGCCTCAGGGGAGATGCAAGAGCAGACTGACTACTTCTGAGAATGCTATTGAGAGGGAGCCAGGTTTTTCACAGCAATGCACAGCAGGAATATGAGAGACAACAAATAAAGCAAAACAGCAAAGACAGTAATTAGATAAATTTTTTTTTTTAATTTTCAAGGTTTTTTTAAACCATGAGATCAGTCAAATATTCTAACAGGTTGGTCAGAGAAGTTGTGCAGTCTTCAGACTTGGAGGCTTTCAAGATCCAGCTAAATAAAGCCCTGAGCAACCAGGCTTAGTCCCAGAGCTGGTCATGCTTTCAGCAGAAGGCTGGACCTGAGGTCCCTTCCAAACTCAGACATTGTGTGATTCTGAGATTCTCTACAGAAACCCTTGTTAAGTCTACTCAAAATCGCGTAGCTTTTTAACTGTGCCAGTTGGTCTGATAAAAGTTATTGCCTTTACCCACAAGCTATGTCTTGCCTATAATTTTCAAGACTAAAACCCATAGATACTCCATAAAGTGGCAGCATGTTTACACCTACATGGGTCATTACTAGGACTGGACTCATTCAATCCATCCCACAGACCTTTGGCATTTGAAGTGAACAGACTTACTCACAGTAGCTGTAAAGATCAGCCTGAGTGTTCACTGAGAATAGTGGGGAATCCATGGCTAGCAAACAACCCAAAAAATGTTCTGGCAAAATCAAAACCCAGCAAGTCCAAGTATTCCATGCTCTACTCTAGGTGCTGGCAGTTTTTCTAAGCTTTTCCTTTTCTGCTTTCATGAATTCTAGTTGTTCTACCTTGTTCAACTAAAGGCTGACTGCTGGATGCTAATGTTTAACTGAAACAACCTTTACAGAAGAAATGTCAGTATAGAGTAGCGAGAGAATTACTCGAGGTCTGATAAACTCAATGGGGTTATCAGATCAAAACCTTCACTAACTCTGCAACTTTCCAAAAATGGAAATGTCTGATAAATTGGGGAATGTACCCAAAGCCTAGATCATCCTGACCAAAAGGGATTACCCAGGCTTGGAATAGACACTAGAACTGCTTCACTAGCTGTAACAGAAATCAACACTCACAACAACAAACTGTGTTAAGAGCTACAAACTTCAATTATAATAGAGAAGTACATTTAAATGATACCTTAAATAGGGCTGACAATACGGGACAGCCACACCTTTGTCGTATCATAGCTCAGATGAAGTTTTTCATGTGCAATTGCTACCAGGCTCTCACTGAGGACAATTTGTTAAATCCAATGACTCTGATTACTACTTAGTTTGCATAAGATTTTGGCAAAGGTGTTGACTTTTCATACAGTGACTCTTCTTGGGTTTCTATTTTCTGTTCTTCTTCCCAATTATGTTAGCAAGCTTTTCTCCTTTTCTGGAATTGCTTCATACACTATATTATCTAGCTTGCCTCTCTAATGTTGTCGACTGACCCTGCCACATATCAGATGCTCTGTCAGTGCCAAGGAACCTCCTCATTCATGATCCCACACCACAAGGACACTGAAAAGCTTTCAGAATGAGGCTGTGCTTTTACAATGATCTATGTTAAACAGATCTAAGTAAACGCTACTGGAAAAATGTGTGGTCTTGCTCTCTTGCCACTGTTTGGTTGTGGCAGCAGTTGAGCTAATATGAGTGGGTGGTGAAATTAATTAAATAATTAGTACTGGCAGAACATGTATAATTTTTATTTAGGTTATGTGAGTTTATTTTTTTGCCTGGATGAATTTTTGTATTCAACCCACCGTGTGGTAGTACATGTTCCACTAGTTGGCCCATTGTAAGGAGCAGGTATGGACCCAGAAAAAATAGCAAACTGAATGAGCTTAAAATAGATTTGAAAGCACAACTGTAAGAAAATTATTTTTACTCTGATTCAAGGCCAAGCTATGATTCTGGACTTGCAGTAACTTGGAGGGAAAAAGATGTATCTTGAAGTACAGCTGAATTCCAAAGATCCAGCTTGAGCTGAGGCAGTAAGTTGGTTCTTTCACTTGGTTCTAATGGTAAAATCCAATTTATAAGTTACTATTGTTGCAAAATCTTCCAGGAATCTGAGCACAAGTGTACAAAAATGCCTAGCTGGTCATGTTCTCTTGGGAGCTATATGGTCCATCCTAGCCATTGTCATCTTGCAACTGTTAGCGTGGCTCCTTTGGATCATAAGTTATACTTTAAAGCAATTAACTACTGATTGAAGCTCTGAGAATTGAAGAAATGTCTTGCCTTTCCACAGAGCAAACCTCTGATCCTCTGAGAACACAAACCAAGCAGGAATCTACTTTACAGTAGCAGACCATTTCAAGTGAAGAATGTCACATTTGAGGATCAGTATGTCAGAGTGCTTTCTGGGCATGTAATTTACAACTGAATATTTGTATGAGATTGTGTACTGTAAGATTTACTTATGGATTACCTTCAGGCCACAAAGCTGGAAAAGCACTCTTTCTGTCAAACTTCCATTTATTTGTGTATGTATGCATCACGTGAATTTCTCAAGGAAAAAGTGTTAAAGGCAAGATGGCTGGGATGTAGTTCTCTGAATTCAGCCAGGAGACTCGCTTAACAACACAGCTGCCACAGAGCACATGATATGTGATCTTGGATATATATTACTGTATATGTGTTTCTTAAACCACAGTGACGTTCAAGCTCTATGCTAGAAATTAGCTTACAACTTACTAAAAAGAATGTCACCTACTGAATGCCACTGCCAGGAATATGTAGGGTTTTTCCTTTTACCTGGAAGCAAAGTCAGGTTGCCCCAGTCCCTGTAGTGATAATGGTATTTATCACTGCCTCTGAGAAAAGCCAGTGAGCAAAACTGATCATTTTGGAAACCTAAAGAGAAATGTGCCCTGGTTGTTGGCAGAAAATTACTTTGAATACTTGAACCTTGTCAGTTAGTCTTAAAATTAAAGAGTCAGTTTATGAAATCTGTGTGAATCTTGGTGTGAGGCACATCGGCATTATGATGACTAAGTAATGTTTAAAAACATAAACTGAGTTCTAAACCAAGATCTTGATAATGAAGCATCTCTGGGACCCTGTACTTTTGCACTGCTCCGTTGAGTGTATTTCTCAGCAAAAGACCATTTGGGCAAACTATAGGTTACAAGATACAGGGTAACTTTGCCCCTTCAGATTTCTTGCCTGGCCATTTCTTCTCAGAAGTGGAAAAGTTGACAACGTTGAGTTGGAAGAGCTCTCAGAAACTCCTAATCGTGATACAAGAACCATGAAAAACGCTGGGGCCCCTTTCCTTGCTCTGCAATTAAACTAGAGGGACACTGTAAGGTTAAGCTTTTAAAATGGCAATCGTCAACGTGGGCACCACAGTTTTGTGCCTCCACCTCAGCGTCGCACAGAGGCTCACTTGGTGAGCCAGCCGCGTGTCCCACGGGGAGAATGACCCGGGACCGGGCCCTCGNCCGCCGCCGCCGTCGCTGCCCTACTTGAATCGGTTTTAGACTCCTCCCGAGGCGAGCCGGGAGCGGGAGAGCGGCGAGGCGGGAGGCAGGAGGCGATGCGCGGGGCCGCGCCGCTCCGCCCGGCCTCCTCCGCCCCGCGCAGCCCCGCTCCCTGCGCTGCTGGCAGAGCCGGCCGGCCGGCGGAGCCGCGGCTGGAACCGGCATGGGGACCTTAGGCAAAAGGAGAGAAAACCAGTGAGTTTGCCGTGCTGCTTTATGTTCCCGTACTCCCCCTCCCCGCGGCGGCAGTACCGGGGTCGGTGTCACGCCACCGCGCCTGAGAGCGTGCGGTGCCCGGTGGGGCGGGCGCGGCTCTCCCCGCCGCGGGGCTGGCGGGGTTTCCGTGGGGCTCGGGGGTGGTACTGCGGGCGCCGGCCGGGGCCCTCCCGAGTGGGACAGGGAGAGGAAAGAAGCGCGGGAGGGGGTGTGTGGGGGAGGATTTTGTTTCACCCTTTGGGATGGCAGGGTGCGCTGGGCCGGCGGGTCACCGCGGGATGGAAGAGCCTCACGTTACGGTGTCGGCTGAGCGGGGGCGGGCTGCGTTACCTGCGGCACGGCCGGGGGCCGCCGGGTCAGGGGCCGGCAACGCGGCTGTCACCGCCCTGCCGGGGAAGCGGCACCTGCTCCGGGCTCAGTCCGCGAGAGGACGGTCACTTATTGGTGATGTCCTCCCCACCGCCACAAGCGTAAGGTGGAAATGCAGGGCGGATGACCCCCACTGCCCCTCAGTCCCGCTTTCGTCTGTTTGTCATGTCGGGTGACTGCTGCGAGAGGATTTGTTCTAAGCAATAGCCAGAGGTGCCACCGGCTGAGCTTTGCCTGTCCAGTGGGGCCAAGTCAGCCACAGTATTACTGTAAACTTTTTTCGGGTGTGGAAACCAGTTTTTCTCCAGCCCATTGCCAAAGCCTGAAATATCTTTGGCCTTAACTCCCACTTTGTTACTACTTGCTAGGATCCTCTGCCCTGTCTTGAAGGGTCACTGGAATAAAGCTAGGAGAGGGGCTTAAGCTTGAAGAAAGAAAACACTGAAAGTTGGTCAGGCCCTTGTTCTTTTTATATGAGAACAGGAAGTCAGATCACAAAGCTAAGAGGGAAACTGAGAGCAAGGGGGAAGGGAAGAGAACATTTGCGTGTTGGCCACTGTCAGCCTAACTACGGCGGAGCTCAGTGATGGTTACTGCCTCTGAAGGGTCAGGCGTGTATTTTCCCGAATTTGAAACTATGGAGGCCTGGGATCAGTGTTGGGTTGTAAATGACACCGTGGTCAGTTTCGTGGCTCTCTCAGCATTCAAATGAGACGGAAAGGTAAGGATAAGGCTGGGCATTCACGGGGATGAGGTAGGGTCCAGACTGTCTTCATAAGGCATGCATATTTTTAACTTCATGCAGGAGTGCCTGTTTGGGGATGTTTGTGAATTTACTTCTACTCTCTGTATGTAATATGCACACGGGATGAATATCTGTGCCTTTTCTTCCTGGGACTGTCAGCTGATTAACAGAGTCTTGCATAGCATTCCAAGAAAAGTTGTATGAAAGCTTAAGATAGCAGCTTAAAGATGCTGGAGTCACTTGTTTAGGAAGCCTGTGGAGTGTCTGAAATAAACCCAAAGAATCCCTGAAATTTCAGGAGTCCTTGAAATAAACCCAGGTTTTATTGAAACGGCAGTGCTTGTTGTTCTGTTATGAACTGTATGGTTACACTCAAGTCAGATTTTGTAGTAGTTCCTGTTATTTGCAGGCAAATACGTTTCATCACTTTTCATCAATACAATATTGTTCCTATTTACTATTTCATACAGATGTATGAACTTGTATGCAAGCAATGAATAGCCTTTAATATTATCTGTAAACATACACACTGTTGAAACATAAGATATTATATGACCAAAACACAAGCCTAAAATTAGATATGTCCTTTATTTTGGTCTCATCTACAATTGTTATTAAATATGTTTATTTGCTCACCTATACTAGTTTAAAACAATAGGAAATAATGGTATAGAATAGATGCAAATTAATATATTTGTTTTGATTGTGAAATACTCCACTATGAGGTTGTGCTGATATTTTGTTTACTTAATAGTGATTTTCCAAATTGAATTAATAAAGCTAATCTGGTGTTTTCCAATGTGTCTAACAGTTATTTTTTTTTTTTCTCCTTTACTTTTGGTGGGCACACAAACATGTGGTGGTAGGTTATACTCTCCATACTGTCCAACATATTGTCCAACAAAGAGATTAGAATTCTGATAATCTTGACAGATCATTCAGGGAGCTCTGTAACCATGTGCTCTGGAACTGACATTTAGCAGAATAAAAAAAAAAGTCACTTACTGAGCAGTCCCTTTGGTGTACATATTAAGTGGGAGGATAACTAGAAGGAGTTAATTGTCCTTTAAATCTCTCCTGCTTTCCCATGCATTGTAAAATTTGCCACTCTGTCTTCTTGTGTTTATTTCACTATTGTGCTTTCTTTTAGGCAACCTGCCCAAGCATGCAGCACTGCCCCTGAATCAGCACTGGAGCTGCAGCAGACCAGCCACTGTCCCAGCCTCTCAAATCATACGCAGGTCATGATGGTGCCACTGGGGCACCTAGCCAAAGGAGCCACTTTGGAAGACCTTCTTGAAACCTGCATTCAATCTTTTGGTGAGTGCCCAGAGGTTTTTAGAGTCATATTAATTTGTTTCTGTCCTGGCTATGTTTAAATTCCTCAGTAGTGAATTAAATGGATTTATTGATGGAGAAGAAAGGTGTTAACTGAGAATTGTCTATGCTACAGGTGATTGTATTTTTGGTTGATGGATGTGTTTATGCATATGTATGTAATATATGCTAAGAGATTAGTGTAGCTACTGCTTTTTCTTGAGGGAAACAGACAAATTTCAATCATCTATACTTCTAAGACCAGTTTTGTTGTTCCTTCAAGTACTAATTTTGTAAACTTTAGCAAGTAATCATTATATTTTTGCATATTAAAATAACATTCTCATAATGCGTGTAAGCAACGTGTTCATATTAAACCTTTTTAAATGAGAAGGGCTATTTTTAAACTAGGTGAGATAACACTGGATTGCTTTTTGTGTTATCAGTATAGATTTAAAGTTGCTTCTCTATAAAAGAGAAAGAATCAAAACAGAAATCACAAGTGCTTTTTTTTTTGAGCCTATCCATTTGTCTTTTTACAATAACAATTGAAATATGGATAAACATAATTGTTGCCTAAGCTGTGTATCCCTAGTTTTCTTTTCCAACTTTTTCATTAGTAAACGTGTTTATATTTAATATTATCAAAATATGTTATTACTGAAGACACTTAAAGTGATTCTGAATACTTTGCTTATAAGTCGCACATCTGTTAATGCTGAGTCTCTCAGTGCTATGAGCTACTCCCAAAGTATAGGTGGCAAAGTCTTAGTTTCAGAAGTAGTCCTTAGAAAATAAATGTACTTGAATGCCCACTCAGCTCTAAAATAATTATCTATATAGTTACATAGTAACACGTCATGCTGATCTACTGGTACAGTGCATAAATACTGTGTCAACAATGACTAATCTTTCACATTTGCTTGAAACTATTTGTTTTTTTAACTTTAAAGCCTTCTAATCAGCATGTGCAGAGAAGTGCATGTCTGTGAAAAGCTGGTGAAACATGTAATTGTTAGTTATGTCTTGTTTCTTTTTTGCTTCTTTTCTCCCTCAATTCGTTATTGTGAAGACACTGAACTGCTATAAAGCCCTAATTCCTCAACAAATGCTGACTGATATTTTTATACGTTTCAGTTCAATAGAAGGGGGATAAGCTACCTAAACCATAAGACCTTCAGGCAGTTTTAGTATTGTGACTACTTGACCAATATTAATGTCTCCACGTATTAACGGAAAAACAGTAATATAAATGTACCATTATAAAAATCTAGTAAAATTATTAAGGTGATTGATTTTAAGCAGTATAGGTGAAACCCTGAGTAGGAGATTATTTTTGGCTAATACTTTCTATAGCAATATAGACGTGCTCAGGTGTTCTCAGATTCCTGTGCATCATTTTAGAAAAGGACTAAGGTAATGAAGAAAAGTAAGGGTACCTGTGCAGTTCAGCTACACATGCATGTGAATCTTTCTTAAGTGTTTCATACTTCAGCTAGAAAACTTGCTGTAGTCCACTAGATAGGGTTTTCTTGTCCCTTGACAAGCTGTACATACGTCGAGCAAGGTGAATTGTAGTGCATCAGCAAACATCATTATAACTCACTAAGGACTGCTAAAATCATGTTGTGTGCTGCAGAGCTTTAGACTCTTCCTTGGACAATCCATTGTAGTGTCGTTATTTATACATCTGCTATGACATTATGGATGTTCTTATACTATGTTGGAACTTCCCATTAAGGTATTTAAATAAAAATACAACTGTTACAACTGTAGATAACCTGAATAATGAAGTTCATTAAAGAAGGCTCTTGTAGCTTTGTATCAACAAAAACAGTGCAAAATTCATTCACATTATTGTGCCAATAAAGAAAGAGGTGAAAAAAACCTTTAATCTGGCATTTTGAAGAGGGGTGGGGGTAGGGAGCAAAATGGGGAAAAAAAAGCATAGTTGCAGAATGATTACAAGAAATCTGAATGATTGAGCAAGTTTCTTCCCATGCATAGTACCGTAGTAAATCTTCTACCCTGCATGCTAATAGTTCTGTTTAGACTGAGATTATATCTTCAGTCTCGGATATGCTGACCTATAATATTCTGTATATTATTCTATAAAGTCATTATTGTGATTTGAGCAAGTNTGATTCATTTGCTGTCTAATCCTAAAGGAGGACAAGAGGCAGGAGATAGAGATGGTGATGCGTCGTGTTTCAGAATATATACTGTATGAGGTTTACATTATACTGCACTTGCTGCTGTTATGTGTACAAATACAATTTCTCCATAATGGATGCAGCTGAGTTTATGTTCCTGGACTCAATTATACAAGCTTGGAAAAAGCAAATAGTGTGTAAGAGAGGCTGCTGTCAACAATGGTATGTGAGGAGAAGTTGGCAGCCTTTTGCCATATAGGCAGAGAATATCACAAGAACGTCTGGCCAAGAAGGTATTAAGAATTAATACACACTTACAGCTGTGAAGAACACAAGCATAAATAGTTTGTCTTGCAACATGGATTAGGAGAAGAAAGGAGGCAGGAGATATGCTAAATTGAAATTAAGAGTGAGACGACTAAACTTTGCTGCAGTATTGTAAACAGATTCCAAGATGTTTCATAGAAAGGCTTTGTCCAGAGAGCCAAGTTAATCCAAAATCTTAGCCAGTGCAGTTAACTTAAATTCCTACTTTGGGGTGATTAGTGTATGCTCTTTCACCTCTCAAATTTGGTCTTCTTTAGCTTGGACTGATGAAGGACAGGCATGTGCCTTAGCGACAGAAACAGTGAGGGTCATGTGAGGTGGTCTGAAGTCATGTAGGTGGTCACTACATCTGAGAGAGTAGCATTATACCAGTGTTTATTCAATAGCATGATGAGGAGATGCTAAAAGTAGAGGTTTCTTCAAGTCCCATGAAACTTTGAATCAGAATGACTGAGATGAATCATCCTGCAAATGACTTGCCAAAAGTAAAGGCAAAAAAAAAGTGAGCATGTAAGTGAAGGAAAGAGTTTGGGGAAAAAATAGCGTGATGAGGGTTTTAAGGCAGAAGGTGTCTTAGAAAGGAATATTGATCCTTTCTTAATAGAAGATCTGTAGACACTTGAAACCAGTCTCATCAGTTTTAAGAGAAGAGATCTGGTTATACATGACAGTGATTCAAAACACGTTCCACGTGTCTTGGAAGACCTCCCAACATGTTAAGTAGCTACAGGATGCTGTTAGTGCTGTGATCTGGATTGACAAGAAGAATTGTAGAGCAAAAGTAAATGCATCCCATGTGATTGCCTTAGAAAAGAAGGTGAAGAAAAGAGAAAGGAAGAAGGGAGGAGATTGCATAGAGAGGAAGAGCAGGAGGTAGGGTAAAATGATTAGATAATAACTAGGAAATACAGTAACTGCAAAAAGGTTAGATTCAGTGCAACCTCTACATCAGAGATAATAATTCCAAGCAAAAAGGTCATAAATAGATAATTAAAAGTAGTTTTTCCATTGGCAACAAGAGGGCTGAAGTTGTAATTTCAGGGAAGCAAAGAAGTAGTTAATAGATCTTGGCCTGGAATATGACAGCTTCAGGAGGGAGATAATTTATTCTGGAGGAAATCTTCAGTAGTTACTGTGATTCTGGAGTGGAATTTTACATAGAACAGTGACTTTAACCCCCCTCATCCATTTTTTTCCATTATGTAGTACATAAAATACCTGGAAAAAATGTACTTTTGACTGGCAGACAGTTCTCTGAAAGTCGATATGGCTTTGTTTCCTATTTTGTTGCTAGTTCTAAAGTCACTTGCTCTATCAGCTTTATTGTTGAAACCAGCAACAAAGTAGGGTCTTGTTTGCTGGCAGGTCAGTAGAACACAGGAAGCACATGCTTAGTGGCACAGCCTTACTTTTATGCCTTGTTCTTAGAGTAATCTTTGTGAGACTGCATAATTGCATTACATATATTTAGTTCAAAAAGTGTTACAGATCAGAGAGGAATAATGTATTAGCACTGTTAGCTTCACTGGGTACCTTAATTTGTTAACTTTGTATCTGCTAAACGTTCATCACATTTATCACCCTAGGGTGTCCTCATGCTGCTGTGAACTTGAAGTTCTGACTATGTGTTGTGAAGTCAGTTTCTGATCTAGAATTTTTTTTATTAACTTTGCAATATGTTACTGCATGGCAAGAGGCCCCTGTTTCTTTCCTTTGACTATGTCTGTTTTTATCTTATAAATGTACCTTTTTTAATCTAGGGTAAGGTTTAAGGGTGCTTTTTTTTAAACAAACATACCTTTCAAAGATCCGCTGAGCTATTTTAACATGCATTCAAGCTTATAAACCGTGTAGGGCCAGAGGGCCTTTTCCTTGCCCACACAAAATGTTTGTTTACATTGTTTTTACAAGTGTTTAAAGACTCCATTGCAATCAGTACAACACGTGTCTTCAGCATAGTGTCAATTTGATATCTCCTTGTTTTGTCTGCAGTAAAATCCTGAAATGTTACTTAGAATTACCTAACAAACGATTCCAAGAGTGCACTTGAAAGCCATCATTTATTCAAACAGTCTCCCTAAAAAATCTGAGGATCATTTAAAAGCTGAGAACTCCCTAAGAGCTCAAAATGTTATTGTTATGAAGGTATTTCTGTCCTTAACCTTTGAGTGCAAGATCTTATTCTCTGCCTCTTACATTTGAGTGCTGGAAGTATGTTTTCTGTAGCATATGGATGACCTATGTTTATCCTACAATTCAGACACTTTCGTTAAAAGGAAATCAAGAAATATAATCTTCAAATGCATGTCACAGTTCAGTGTCCCTGTGTTTGGTTTCTTTAAAGAGATGTAAGTAAAGGGCTTTAGGAAAGCAACCAAAATATTTCTGAGACCACGTGGCGTAATTCCGTGTGAAATCTCATTCACAATTAGCTGTTTGCAGTGGAGCTAGTTGTTTATACATATATGTCAATTTTAACCCATGAATGGCTTAAAGGAAGTTGGAAATTTTAACTTCAAAAATTAGCAGTGTTTTTAATAGAATTTATGTGAAACTAATGCAATTTGCAAATTCTTACGGTCACAATAGTCATAGACAGCTAGGTCTAAGAGCAGGTTGTGATGTTCAGTTGTTCTGCAGTGTTTGATCCATGCTAACTAGCTTGTTGCCTCAATGTCTGATGAAGTGAGATGTTTGTAAACAAACCTTAGAAACACTGGAAGCTACATCCAGACTAATCTGGATGAAAGATGCCATGGAATTGTTTTGATAGAAATCAAAAATCTCACAAAGGTGCTGGTGCTGGTGGCCTCTTATGTGTAAGCTGCCTAAAATGGTACAAGTTAATCATAGTTCACATTTTCTGGAATAAAAAATAACTACATTATTGAGTTGTCTAGTTCTGTGAACTGATAATGTTTTTATATTGCTCTTGTCAATATCAGGCAAAAACATATTAAGTCCTAGGAATTCTTTGAGAGCCAGCTACATATTGCATCCATCTTACAAACAGCAACACAAGCAAGTTAACGTTCACTCTTTGGAGCAGTAGGCATTTTCTCCTCTAAATACAGAAAAAATGAAAACTATCCAGTTTTTCCCATTTCAGTTATCTGGGAAAACCCACTCTACTTTTAACATAAATACATTCTTCCAGTCTAGTTCAAACATAAAATTAACTACTAAAACAATCACAGTTCAATTACTGAGTTTATCCTTTTTTCAAATTTACTATATAACAAATTCTAATATAGAATTCTTATTCAAAGGCAATAAATTCATTCAAGGCATATGCACACCCACAGAATGCAACTATGGCCATTTGCTTTTTTTCCTCTTAGGTTTGCCTGAAAAATCATTTGTTTTTGTCTCCTGCTGCACAAACTTGCAGGGTTCTATCCTTTGCTCTTGAAGCCTGGGCTGCATGTTGAGGTCTCCAATCCCCTCTAGAGTAGTTAAATTTTATTAAAGGTGCTGTTCTGTATGAAAATGCTGTTGATCATTGGGTGTTAAGTAATCTGAGTGCTGTTTGGTCAAATACAGTGCAGAAACCTTAGTATTGCTTGGCAACAGAAACTATGTTAATGATCAATTAATGACATTGTGGGAACAGAAGAGTCATTACTGCTCTGTAGAATGCATGACATTGTGGGAACAGAAAAGTAGTTACTACTCTGGAGAATTCTAAGTGCTGTTTAGCTAACTATTAAAGTTAATTGTGGTTGTACCAAAATGAATATAATTTCTTTTTTAACCTGATGTCTGTGAAAAAAATTTCCCAAAGAAAAGGAACTTTAGGTATCTTTATATACATATTTTAAAGTTCTATTTAGCTAATTTGACTTCAGTTTTTTCAATATAATTTTCCAAAGCCAAGAAGTAAGTAATAAAACAAAATAAAGCTTAGACTTTTTTCTTTCTAAAGCAGCCTCCTATTTACTTGTATTTACCACAGGGATATGACTGAAAATTCTATCTCCATGCCTCTAAATATAACTTCAGGAAAAATCAGTATAACTTTTATTTAGCAGTGCAAAATATTCTAATTGCCCATCACCAGCCAGCTGATACCCAGACAGTTCCCAAGCAACAGCAGCCCTGACAAAGTTGCAGCCTGTTTTTAAATGCTAAGCGTGACATGATATGACATGGAATATCCCATTGGTCAGTTGGGGTCAGCTGTCCTGGCTGTGTCCCTCCAGCCTCCTTGCTGGTGGGGCAGCGTGAGAAGGCATCCCCAGCTGCTGGGTTAGGAGCTAGTGTGCCATAGTCTGTAAACCCCAGTTCCAGAAATACACCTACAAGTTAAAGCAAAGACTAGAAAGCTTAGGTATGTAATGGTAAGTCAGGGATGTTAGAGCAGGATTAGAGCTGGAGCATGCAACAGTAATGAAAATCGAGGTCAGGACCTGGGATCCAAGTGATGGGAAACTTCTTCTAGCCCTTGAGAGGCAAGCAGCTTGGTGTCTACTAGTATGTTACAGTTTGAACCTTTGGATGGGACAGGCTTCATGCTTCATTGGACGTGATGACCAGCTGCCCCAGGATCAATCACGCAGTTAGAGGGAAGCTTGTTGTAAAACACTGTGGTTGTGGGATGTGTAGGGGTTAAGCACACATCTGGGTTCAGTGGTCAGATAGTGACACTGCCCTCAGAAGTTTCTGGTTCTCTTCTGGGTGTCTGCTTGGTCCTATCCCTCAGTGCTTATGCTGCAACAGCTGTGTTGCCAAGCTTTACACTTGAATTATTCAAGAGTTGTCTTTTGCTCAAGAAATGCACCATGGCTCCAGTATCATGATTTAAAGCTTTGGAAAAAGTCTTGAGTGTTCAAATTATGTTTTGTAGGCTTTGGAGAAAAAGACTGTTTAAAAAGTTTGCATCTAAATTTGCTAAAATCAATATTTTAAATATGCTGTAGAATGATGTGTGGTGTGCATCCGTGTATGCAAACTTTTTATCTTCTTATATGTATCTCATCTGAATTTCCAAGGCTAAAGGAATGCTTTCCACCCACATTGCATTTGGTTTCTCTCAAAGTACATTTTAATTTCTGAAAATCATCCCATTTCCCTTTGACAAGAGCTTTTATCTCCTTGTTTTCATTTCAAAGAATTACCCACCTAGAGCTCTTTCTGCATGATGTAGCTTTCCAAAAGCTGTTTCTGAGAGAGGATAATGGTTTTCCCTGGAGATTTTTCTCCCCTAATGTTCCCTACCCTCACACAGAACAGTCTTATTATTCTTTTTGAATGCATATTATGCTCTCTTTTGTCTTGGATATATCTGCATTGTTTATGAGTATTTGGAGGAACAGGAGTGGGTTCCTCCTCCTCTGTTCTGTAGGGAGTTTAAAGGGAGTAGACTTGATGAAACACCAAGTTTAGGGGGTTTCTTCTAACATCTGTGTTTACTTGGCTTATTTAGAGAGCTGTTGGTGCAGGATTGATCACAAAGTAGTGCAGTTCTTTCCTCTCAGGAAAATACTGATTTCTTCTAATCTTAGTTTTGGAGTTTTTCTTCCTAAGATCAATGACTTGTGTAAATAAATTATGTATAACTCAATAGTTGCAAGCATGTATGGACAATAAGCCAATTTAAAAAGACACAGACAGACCAAACCAAAACTTTAGTGCAGTTCCCTGAGTTTTTTGGTTCTGTCTGCTAAACATCATGTCGCTCTCGTTGCATGAGGGGGAACACCACCATCCTGTACAGAATTAAATGTAAACTGGAGAGATCAAGATTCCACCACCTTTCTGCTGCAGCTAAAACTAAAAAAAGTGTTCTATTACCTAATTACTGTGTCATCATTTTAAGGACATTCTTATTAAGTTATATTATTTCTGAAAGATATTAAGCACTTAAGATAATGATTTGAAATAAAGAAAAATTTGCTAAAGGATGAGTACAAAGTTCTACTTAGAGTAATCAGTTGTAAAAACAGTATGGTGAAATCCTTAATATACAGCATTTCTGCTGGAAAGGATCTCATTATGAAGATGGACTTTAAAACTGAAAATGCTTTAATGATACCGTATCACTGCAGAAACTCTAAGTGTGTGCATAGAGGGATGTGTGTGCTTTTATATTTTCTGTATATGCATTGTACATGTACATTTACTTATATTAAAATGTATGTGTATATAAAGGTAATACGTAAAGGATATAAAAAATAATATTCTAACTCTGGTGCTAAGATCTCCTCTGTAGTACTGTATTCAGGTTTGCTTCATAATGGTGCGAGCTACAAAGGGCTCGGAAAACAACATCAAAGTTGACCAGAGAGCTGGAAGACCTGGCCTCTGAGGAATAAAAAAATGACAAATTTGGTGTTTCTCAGCTCAGAAAATAGATGACAAAAGCAAAAGCAGCCCTTAAACAGAGAAAATACACTTATAAGGGAAAGAAATTTTTTTTGTGTCTGCTGGAGTCTGGGCTTTAGCAGCCCAGGTTGCCTGAAATATTTGATTAGACAGAAAGGAGCACTCTTAAATGATGGAGAAACTCAAGTGTTGCAATAAGTCACCTACAAAAGCTGTGAAGTCCTCATCACTGTAGAATTTTAAAACCAAATTAAACTGGTTCTGAAGCATGATTTTGAGAAAGCTGATTCTGCATTGGAGCAGCAGAATAGAATATATTAGCTCCTAGCCCTGATTTCTGCTGTCAGCTGAGCTTTCAACTGTCATTAAAAAATTAGTTTAAGTTAAATCTGCTTACTGACCCTCCATAATGGTGCCATAACTGATAAGGAGAATGGTGGCTTCTTATGATTTTTGTGAAAAAACGAAGTTCACTCTCCTGTTAAGATTTAAAAGTTTAATAAAGGACAATAAGGGGCAAAGATAATAAAGCAAAAGTCACAGCGCTGGGTGCTTTTGGCGCTCAGCCAAGAGCACACCTGTGGCCTCTAAAATGCCCTTTTTATACACCTGAAGTATTACATATTTATCAACAATTATGCATATTCATAAACAATTTATACATATTCAAAACCCTTTCCAGTAACAATTCAGAATGGAATCTTGTTTTTGATAGTTCCCGGAATCGATCCTACAGGTGATTGCATATTCAAACTCTTTCGAGTAACCACTCAGAATGGAATCTTGCTTCCAGCAGTTCCCAGAATCATATTCAAACCCTTTTCAAGTAACCATTCAGAATGGAATCCAGGCAAATAGTTCATAAGCATAGCTATTTCTAAGTTTCTTTTGTTAAATGAAACAGTATTTAAGAAAACACATCCTCACAACAACGCTACCTTATATATCATATTTTTCATATAGCATCTATTTGTGGCAGAGCCACTGTTACATCACTTATTTTAACATTTGCAAAAAGCCAATATTATAGCATCCATTTATCACAATCTGATTCTGACCAAATGTATTCAATTTAATGAAGAGAATTAGATGACTAGCTCTGTTACAGGGTATCAGATACCAGCACAAAAGTAATAAGCCTGGAGTAAGAAGGCTACTATGGGTTGCATAAGTTTTAAGCTAAAGAGGAACAGAGTGTTTCCTGTCCGTAAAGGGAATTTCCAGAGAGTATCTAGAAAATACTCATGAAATACTTCATTTAGTTTTGGTTGCTTCTACCCATTTTTAAGTTATCTTCCAGTACTGCACCTTGCGTGTGGGGCAGATGCATTGACTTATGGCTGTTTCAGTTCAGTCACTAAACCCTACCATGTGCTCCCACATGTATCTGCATATTTCATACATGTCCCTGTGTTTCATCAAGGTCTTTGAGACCTTGAGATCTTAAGAACATAAGTTCCCTCAATTTTCAGATCACACGTTGATTTAATAATCTTTGCAGACATTTATAGCACCATCCCCACACCATCTTCTTTAAACTACCAGAAAAAAAGTTTGCAGAAGTCTTGAAGAATTCTATGTAGCACATCAGAATAGCAACCCACGACTTTCAGCTTCACACTGAACTTCTGGCAATTGCTTGATGCTTTCTTGCACTGCATTGTTTTTGGTGCTACTTTTTGATAACCACTGGAAGACTTAGGGGAGTTTACAAGAAGTTATTCGTGTCCTTAGTAGCTTAGTCACTGATCATGTGATGTCAGCGCTCTGTGATTCACTTCTGATTCATTTCAAATTGTACTCTAGGTGATACAGTTGGAACTTGCTTATGAAATACAGACAGTGCTTATGAAATAAAGGCCTTTTAGACCTAGAAAGGCTAACTTTCCTGCAAAATTCAGTTTGGTTAAGACATCCTTGGCATTCTTATTATTGCCTTATCATTGCATTCGTGAGTGGGAGGGAAGATCTCAGTACAGCAATCTTGTCTACTGAACATATTTTTTTTGTTAAGTATAGACCTATGGCCACAAACTCATGGCCACCAGGACCTGGTGAAAAGCAGATAGTTTGCTCTTAAGGCCTTACTAACTGACTTTTCAGTAATTTGTTGCTCTAAAGGAAATTTGTTTCTCATTCAAGGAACAAGTGATACTTAAGCTGTTTCTAAATCATGGATTACGAGGAGTCACTCACTGGATCATGCTATAGAGTGGCTGATGGGCCTAGATTATAATGTTGTTACACTTGTGTGTTCTGAGTCTCACATAAGAAATAGGACTTTTGTAATTGTAGGTTTTAGTGGCTTTGTGCTACTACGTAGATCATAAAATACTTATCATTAACTGTTCACTGTGCTTTCACTCATGGAATTAAATGCCGGAAAAGTATATTCAACTTCTGCTTTCTTGTTTGTTTCAGAGTACATGTATTAAAAATCTTAGTACAATAAGGGAATTTTCAGGAGAAAAGCATGCAACCAGTTGGTTGGTTGTATTTTGCTGCAGTGCGACAAAGCTAAGGCTTACACAGTAATTTGCAGCTTTCTTTAATGTAAATTGACTTAACTGAAACACACCCATCCCACTTTGGTTAGTGTTCACTCAGTGGTTTTGCTCAGTAGGCTGTGTGGTTAGAAGCAGGTATACAAACGGAAATGAAAAGGAGTCTCAGAATTTTGAAACAAACTGCTGGGGGTTCAGGAGAATGCTGCAGAGGCATTCAGAGGCACGCTTGCAGCACCGTCAGGAAAGCCCTCTGACTGGCTCCACCATTTGCACAAAGATGCTTTACCATGAAACCGTGTGCTGCTACAGTTCCATGCAGGCTTGCTGTTCAGTGTTCAACTGTGCTGGGAACCTTTAGATTTCTTTTTGCAGAGTGTTTATTTTGTTTTTTAAGCCATCACTAATACAATGTTTTCTTTGTGAAGGTGAACCTTTTAGTTGGATGATAGAACAGATAGCCCAAAACCTAGCATTGCTTTAATGTGTGCAAAATAATTGCATGTCATAGTAATAAAGGGTATCTCTGTTGCAAGATAATTAGGTCTGGATGTGGTGAAGCATAAATACGCTTTTGTTATGCAGGAAAATACCATAAATGTGTTGACCTGATTACTAATAGTAGGCAGAACATACTGTTTTTCTCTGCACCTTTGTGACATGAAAAAGCTAAAATGGAAGAGAGACCTTCTAGACAACAAAAAGTCAGTTGGGAACCTGGGGCCAACCTTGGTACCTGTGTTATGTCATAGCAGAGGATTTTGGAATACACACAATGCAAGTGCTAAGAGAGAGAGAGTGTTATTTTTTGTCTTTGTCTGGAAATGATCTATATTGAGCACGTATGAGAAGCTGTATATTCTTAATAGCATGTGCACATATCCATTTGGCTTGCAAGTTAAGCATATACTGAACTGCTTTCCTGCTTAAACAGGAGCTCGGGGATGGAGCTTCTGGCGGAACGCCGAGTTTTGTCAAAGGATGAAAACTGATACAGGCCTCTGTGTGCAAGGCCTAAAATAATTTTACTCTTCCTGAAGACACTGAGAGTACAAAATACCAAATACTAAGGGCCTGAATAAGTATTGATTCGTGATGTCCCAGCCTTCCTGTGCAAATTTCCCACTTCTCTAGCAGAATAACTTGCTGGTTTGCCCTCACTGCTCATTCTGTAATACCTAGGCAGTTTATATCTCCAAAAGATTCTTTCACTAAAGGAATGAAATTATGTGTGAACGCAAACAAGGAACGCATAAACTTTGGTTCATGCTGTAAAACTGAGAACTTGTAGCATAAGCCAAAAGGCAGATCAAGAACTTCCTGTTGCTTGGGGTCTATACTGCTCTCATTTATGGGGCTGTAGGACAGGCAGACTTTCCCCTTGCCTGTATCACTGAAGGTGGATACATTTGGTATCTTCCTGTATAAGGGCATGGAAATTCTCGCCCAGTAACTAATGTGGATTATCTTGTTTCGCAAATGGGCTAAATTTAATGTTCCATTTCGGTGATATGCAAGTTAAAGTGCCTTCTCCCTGCCTTCCCTAGCAATAAATGCCATTTCTTATGTTGCAGATCTCCTGTTTCACATCCCTCTTCCATTTTGCTGTATTGTGCTTTGCTTCTGTATCTTGTTCCTGCTGTTGCTTTTAAAAGAGATAACTACATTTATCCCCAGAGAGGTTAATCTGTTTGAAATTATTTGAAAAGATAAATTTTCCTTTGGGTTTGAAAGGGTGTCAAATTCCAATTCCAGCTACTTAGGTTCTCTTATGACAGGCTGTGGGAGAACATAGTCAGTTAATATTTACAAACACTTTCACTACTGTTTGTTGCAGGAATGGAAACTTTTTGAAGTGTTCTGCTACATTTCATGTCCTTGATCTTTTTGGAATATAGAAAAAAAACCCCACAAGACCGAGAAGAGACGTGTAGTCTAAAGACCTTCTTCAGCTGAAATCCTTGTAATGCATAGCTCAGGTTGATGTGCAGGACATTTAGACCCACCACTGGCAGTATGCATGGATTAACCTCTGGGTTTCCAGTGTATGTTGTGTCTCATTCCATGTGCATCTATGTGGAGATGCTATCCTGTGTGTGTACTTTGGTGTTATGTATGTTATCTGTACAAAAAGCCTCACAAACACTTGAGAATATTGCTTGAGAATATTTAAGCATACCAATAACTGACTGACATGGATCAGTAGTTGAATTCTTTTGCTCTGCAGTTCAATGATTTGTTTCCAAGTTTATATTCATATGCCTAAAGCTAAGCATTTAAGTGCCTTGCTGGGCGTAGATAATTATGTATAATTATCTAGGTGTTCTCAGTGCTTTTGACACACAGCTGCTTTTTTGCTTTCCTTTTTCTTTTCTTTTCTTTCTTTTTTTTTTTTTTTTAATTTTTTAAGGATCTTCCAAACATGGTAGTGAAATATAGTAGTTGTTATATGGCTCTCACCAGAAAAATGATGCACCTCCTAAATTAGTAAGTTACTGCTATCTTTGAAATAGCATACCTGAACAGACCTGATTGGAATTAGGATTCTGAAAAAGCCTGTTGCAAATTGTTTACAAAGGTATAGCAAGATCTCAATATGAATAATCCTTTTTGTTTTTCAGATTTAGAAGGAAATGCATGTCAAAACAACCAGCTGCTGAAAATAATTCTGGCCATGCATCAGTTTATCATCTCCTCTGCCGACATGCTTCAGAAACTCGTTGATCTATATCCTTTGAAATTTTCACCTGCTTTTAGGGTAACTTGATAGCCTGACAAGTTTGAGATGGGTAAGTAGAGGATATTTAATCTATGGGTGTATTACTATGCCACTAATTAAATTGTATACTTGTTCTTTACAGTTTTTTGGTTGTATGGTGTGCTTTTGTTTGGTTTAGTTTTTTTTAGTTTTTTGTTTGTCTGGTTTAGTTTGTTATACACAGAGCAAAAGATGAAATTGCAGTTCAGGCTTTAAGTAGGATAAATCACCCTCTGTTGGCTGTGGAGGGAATAGATAGCAGATGTTAGATTAGTGTAGACCCCTCAGTTAGATACTGTGAACCTGGGCCTAAGTTTCAGATCCATTTCTCTCTCTGTCCACCATCAAGTCAAAGAGCAAAGAACAAAACTGTATCATCTGGATATGAAAATTTTCAACAAAAATTATTTCTCTCACACACACTGAAAATTGCTGAAATAAATCATAAGCTTTTCTTTTCTATTTGTTCCCATTTTGAGTTGACTGCCTGGACTCATATATGTGTGTTTCTGGCTCATTAGATTTTTTACAATGTAGCTATTAGATCATATTCACAATACTAGCCTTTCTTTGGAATTTTTAATGTTACCTGTCTTCTTAGCTTTACAGAATGCTTACTCCTAATTAGATGAGCACATTACAGGAAGGAGACCTGTCATGCTAAGAATCTCCATCCAATTTTGGTACAATTCAATTTAATAATCTTTTCTTTCCTCAAACTCTGTGTCTTACAGGCATTTACAAGCAGCATCCTTGACAGCAGAGCTTTACTGCAGCACTGACTGTCTGTCTGCAGCAGGACTGTCCATCCTGCTGCTTCTCTAATCACAGGTGTTGGATCAAGTGTGCTAAGTTGCAGCTGTGGTGTAGTGTTGCATTTAGCTTAGGCTTGTGGGCTCTTGGAAAATGAAACAAAGTCAGCACTTGCATCTTTCTGAGACGGAACATATTCTGCAATCAGAAAAGCAATTCAAACTTTTATCAGACTTGCATATTTTGCAAGCTTGGTTTTTAACTCTGTGTATAGCTCCTTGTAAAGACATTGAAAGTTAAAGACAGTTTTGAATGGATCAAGTAGTCTGGGCTCTGGTGTTTTGCAAAACCTTGCAAATGTTCCAGTTTCACCCTTTCCCATCCCCTAAATTACGTGGGTGATTTTAGGTGGTTACAAGTTCTTTGTAAGTCATTTAATTTTAGACATTCAGAGAAGGGCCTTTAAAAATATTTGGGAACTTACTCAGACTTCACCAGTTCTATAGTCAGCCTGATGTTAAAGGGCAGATGGCATGTCCCCTCAGCTGTGGTAGATTTAGGCTGCAGTTAGTTTCAGTCAGATTTTGAGTGGATCCACAAGGTATTTTCATTAAATTATGTTTTTCAGGCCTGAAAATATATTTCCATGATCTCCATCAGAAGAATCAAGACATGCATAATACATTTTCAAAACGGGTTTTCCGTGTCTTCAACAGACATTGGCTACCATATCAAAACATGTTTTAAAGAGCTAACAGACTAAGAGTATGGGTGTTTCTTTCAGTTGTCAGACCAAGTCAAATGAAAACTGTTGTGTAGCTAGGAAGGTGAGGTTGCTATGGAGAGCCATGTTACATTTTGCTCTACCATTGTCTACAACTGGTTATGTTTAACAGAAAATAGAAAAATAGCTTTTTTTTTTTAAGCTGCAGTGAATTAGCTGAAAAGGATTTCTTCATAAATGCAGTGATTGATAAATTTGGTATTACTATTTCAGATTGTAATGAGATGTGTCAGTGCAAGTTTTATGAGAAATTGTGAGGCATGCTGCGAAGAAACATGTAGAAAACAGAATTGCTGCACTACTTAACACTGCTCAGTGCTCTGGCCACTGCATCAATATTACTCATAGTAGTCATAGCTGCAATAAACTTTGGTAACAACCTTGGGATATACTTTGTATATACTTACGTAAAACCTTAATCTGATATAATATTTGCCATCAGCAGGATGATTGTTATTGCTTACAGGAAGTATCAAGCATGTTACATTTTACATCATATGTGAATGTATGTGGTTTTCCTTAACAGTTTTCTACCTATCTTAATGCTTTAGAAAATAACTCTTCCATGCTGTGTGTAAAGATATGCTATTTTGTGAGGTAAGTATATTCTTGGTAGCTATTAGTCATTAGTCTGCAGTCACCCATGTGATATATATATAAGTATGTTTTTGCACATCTGAAATTGACATTAGAAAGAGAAACAGGTGTTCTGCTTCAGCTTTTCAAGGTTCACTTTAGCAGCCTTACACAAAAAGGTCCAACTGGCTTCAAGCAGACCTGTTTAAGTCAGTGCATGAGTTGTCAGGTCACAGTTTTGAACTGACTCTATTTGAATCTGTGTCTTAAACATCTGTGAAAATTGACAGTGCTCAGGGAAGGATAGAAGTGTGTCTAATATTATTATATAGGTCTATTAAAAATGAAGTGGGATATTGCAGATATTTTCATACCAAGCAAAGCTCTGTTGCCTTTGGTAGGTAATTCTCCTTAGTAATTCTACTTCATCACTTGCAATGATCCTGGGACACTTTTTTTTCTAACCTATTAAGTATAATAAAGTTTGATACCTCCGTTTAGAGAAAACAGAAGAGAGGGAAAATATTCAGCTCTAATAGATTGATGATACCTCTTTTTTACACAAAGAGGGAAATTATTAGTAACAGGGGGAAATTATTAGTAACAGGGGGAAATTATTAGTAACAGGAAAGTAGAATTTGTTCTGCAATAGAATTTGTAGAAGTTGTGATGATTTTATTATCTCAGAGCAGGTTATTATTGGTTATGTCAGAATGCTTTAGTATTGTGCGAGATCTGGTAACATTTTTGCTTCCAGGCGAATTCATACATACGTGCATCTGTAAGAATGTGCATTTCCATTTTTCCAGCAAGCACAGATTTTTACATGTATAGTGCTGGGTACTGGGTCTGGCTGGGGTGGAGTTAACTTTCTTCATAGCAGCCGCTATAATGCTCTGCTTTGAATCTGTGAGTAAAACACAGCAGTGTTTTACCTGTTGCTGAACAGTGACTGCACAGCATCAAGGCCTTCTCTTTCTCACTCTGCCCCTGCCAGAGTGTGGCCTGGGGGTGAGCTTGAAGCTGGGAGGGGACACAGCTGACCTGAACTGACCAAAGGAACATTGCAAGACATACAGGGTCATACTCAGCAATAAAAACTTGGAGGGTAGTCATTCCAAAGTTGCTGGGCATCTTGTGTGAGATGGTGTTTGCTTTTGCATCATCTGTTTGTGGTTTTTTGTTTTGGTTTTTTTTTTAGCTTTTTAATTTCCTTTAGTTATTAAGCTGTCTTTATCTTGGCCCATGCATTTTTCTCACTTTTGCCCTTTCTATTCTCTCCCCCATTTTGCTGCAGGGGGAGAGGAGGGAGTGAACAGCTGAGTGGATGCATTCTTCCTGGCCAGGGTCAGCCTGCCACAATGAGTGACAAGTCACATGTAGGAGTTGAAATATAAAATGTATGACTGAAACAATGCGAATGCCCCACAACGAAAACTGTAATTCTCTGAAAAGATTTTGTGCATGTGGGACAGAATCACCTGTAAACTGTTAAATATATTTAGTTAGTAGATTTTTGTGACTATCAAAGTGTATTTTTTGATGTCCAGACCAAACAACTTCAAGTTTTAAAGACGTTTATAAAACCTAAAACTTCATGAAGAATACATCAGGATGCATATTATCTAGATTTATTGTGAAGCAAGAAATTTTGATACCGACTTTATTGCAAGTTATATGTGTAGCATAGTTCTTTACAGCCTTTAGCCAGATAGTTTCTAATTTGTTTTTAGTCTTGAACTTTTGATTTGTGATGAAATCGAGGTAGCCTGGCAAAAGCATCTAAAAGCGAGATTTACCCTCCAAAGTTGTTCGAAAAGTAATACAACTTGTAAACAGGAGCAGATACCCAAATTTCAGCCTAACTGATGTTGGATCAAAATATTTTTCTTTTTTTGTGTGTGTGTGTGTGTTTTAATTTTAATAGGTATTGGATTACAGAATTCTGGATTATGTTCAAAATGGACTCTAAACTATCCACAGCTATGGAGGAATTTCAGGAAGTGGTTAGAGCTAATGGTGAGGAGTTACATTGTCGTCTAATTGACACATCTCAAATGTGAGTGTCGAAGTCTCAATATACTCAGAAAACAAACTTTTGCTCTGAATTTCCTTTATTCAAATATAATGTTTCTCGTAAGTTGTATGTTACCTATCCTTAGAAGATTTATACTTCATTACAGAAGAAATGTACATTATGTAGTGGAACAGAATGCCTTTCAGGAATGGCTTAGGTTGAATTTAGCTGCAGTGTAGACTTTGGGCTGGTTGTCTATGACAGCTAAGATTTATTCTGTCCAGGGAACTTAGAAAATTTGTAGATGCCTAATGGTTTTGCAAGATCACATGAAATCAATGAAAAAGGAGAATCCAATTTGATTGGGTAACAGATGAGGTAAAAGAAGTGTATTTATATTTTAGCAACAAAGGTAAGTGAGGATACAGTTTACTACATTGTCAGACTCTTGATGTTGTTTAGATGATTTTGGTTATAAAATACTTGTTGTGGCAAGAATAAATCCTACAGCTATACATCATGTAGTTCTTTCTTGGGAAGACATCTTTGCCTGTTATATGAGGGTAAGATAGTTCTGTGGAACAGTACAACTGACACAACAAGTGTTAGTTCATACTTAGAAATGCACAGGCTAAAGCAGAGCAGAATTTGGCATACATTTTGTATCTGGGTTAATAAATTAAAATAAATTTTGTTACTCTGTGGGTCAATAGCAGAGGGGGACAGTTCATACTCAGAGGCTGGCCAAGGAAATCTAAGAATTATTAAATGGAGGAGCGCTGGATGTGTTCAATGAAGATGAAGTTACAGACAGCTATTCTGAAAATGCAGAACTGATTGCAGAAATAGAATCTCATGCTGTTTAATAAGACAGTTGTATCATACTTAACATGCTACATCAATACAATAAAGACTAACAGTAATATTTTGTCATAGAATCTCTCATGCATGAAAGGAGTTTTCTGTTTAGAAGTTCAAATAATTCACTTTTTATTGCAGTAAGGCATGAAAACAATGTTACCTCTGACTTAGGGAAAGAGGAAGATTTTGCTCTTCAGTAAATAACTTGGAGTAATTGTGTTTTAAAAGAAATTCTAGGGATTGGTCTAGAAAGCTGACACAGCGTGTAAAGGCCAACACCAGTAAGAAACGGAAAGTCTCACTTCTTTTTGATCACCTTGAGCCAGAGGAGCTGTCAGACCACCTTACCTATCTTGAATTTAAGTCTTTCAGAAGAATATCAGTAAGTTTTATTTATTTATTTGTTTGTTTGTTTATTTATTTATTTATTTAAATTAAGCAAAGGTGGGAAGGACATAGAAAATACGGCAGAGAGGTAGTATTACAGGATTAACTCTGCCATATGAGATGTTGTCTGTTTCCAGACTCTTTTTTATTTTACTTGTGTTGAAGGTGGCCAGTGGAACTTACTCTGAGTAAAAACCCTTCTGCAACAACCAGATGAGAGAGGGAGAATGAACCTCAGCTGTGGAACAGTTGGGGCAAGATCATTTGGAAGGAAGAGGAGTAAATCTTCTTCCAAATCCAAGACCTTCATCCAAAGAAGCTCTTTTTGTTAGAACAAGGGATGTCATTGGGCACAGAAACAAGCAGCGTCTTTTGGCTCAAATCAGTAATCAGGCTGAAATGGGATGAAGGAAACCTGGAATATTCTCCTAGAATGCTCACCTTTTGTGGTTGTGGTGAACAGTGCAGCAATCCTGAGCAGTGATTAATGGGCTGCATTGAAGATGTCCACTGTTCTCTGCTTGCCTTTTTTGATTGTGCATAGCAAAATAAAGACTAGAGATAAGAAAGCATTTTAGAAAACGCCATTTTTAATGTAAAGGGGGATAAACATATTTTATTATATCAGCTTTCATGTACACAAACAATTCTTAAGGATTTGTCTAATTTATTTTTTCTTTCCTTCAGTTTGTTTTCTCAGTAATGTTTGTAGCTGATAAGATGCAAACTTCCCTATGCACCTTGGCTTTACTTGCATCATTGTATGCTACAACATCACCTCTATTAAAACCTGACCCAGTTTACACATGGAAAAGTGAATGTTAGAGATCAAAATCAAGGAGCGTTGCAAAGCCTGTGTGATAATAAGGGTGAAAGCAAAGTGGTTTTTTCAGTGGTTTTTTTTTGTGTTGCTGTTATTTAGTTGTTTTTGGTGGGTTTTTTGTAACACTACAATGTGAAGCTGAACCTATGCAAGAAAAGGGGCTCTCACTAGATGGTGGAAGATTTCACAGTCGTGTTTTAATGTACTTTATTTTGAGCTGACAGTACGTGACTCTGTGTTTGTGTTAAGCTCAAAAAGCTGTAAAACCAAAGTCATGCACAGATTGCTGCCTGTAGGCAGTAATAATATGCAAAGCTTATATAACCTACCATTTTCAAAACCTCTGTGTAGATATAAGGTAATTAATGAGTATAACAAGTACGGTTTTAGTCAGTGTCAAATGTGTCACGAAGTTCCAACAGCTACACACATGTATACATTTTATATGCAGGGTACCTGCTTATGTTTTTTGTATAAATTGAGTTTACCAAGACTTTGGGTCAGAAAATAATGTGGAATTAACAATCAGCTATATTAATTAAAACTTTGCAGAATATGTTCATGATATGCTAAGCCACAGAATCCTTTTGCTATTTTAATATGGCATCACATGCCAGGAAAAAGACTGAAAATGACCAGATATGTTATTGGTCACTGAAATAACTATTTAAAGGTGTGGGCATTTGAAAGTCAGGAGGGAATATTTGATCACGTACACAGCACACAACAAAATCTTCCATGAGATACCATCCATCTTGTAGCAAATTAAAATACTGGGAGTGGTGTTCACAGAGTAATGACTGGAGGCATTCTGGTGCTTGGAAAGTATTTTAATTTATAGTCATAAAGTACAGGGAGGCCACAGTATTTTGTAAGAATCTGGATTCCTGTTGAGGCTCTTAACTTAGTTATCACAATAACCGACTCTTGCATTATTTAAGTACCTAAACTTCTTTACCATGTCTGCCACTAACACGCTTGTTACAGCTGACCTCATTAATAAATTTGTGCACTACAATTAATTAAAAACTTTTAGGTAGCATTTTAGGGATTAACTTTTTCAGCATTTAAAAAAAAATCTTTTCTTGAGGAGATGACTGCTGAGAACAAAACATAAAACTGATTCATAGTTGTACTGAAACTTCTATGACGTCCGTAATTATGCAGTCAGATACTGAAAAATTATCTATCTGTATAGAGCAGTTGCTTAAATTTCAAGTTCCAGCCAAACCTGGCTGGGGTTCAAAATTCAAAGAGTAATTGTAATGTAAGTACTATGTAATCTCAGAGACAGCTCTACTTATTACTAATATTTCTTCCATTTTTAATTTAATGAGAGGAGAAATCTAGAAGTGTCTGCTGTCATATCTGCTTTTAAAGTGCTGATAGTTCTTACTGAACAGATGGAAAAGAATTATAACGTTGCGAGAAGGTGAGAGAGGGAGAGTAAGAAACAAACAACAGCCCGACAATTTATGACCTTTGCTTAAAGATCAGTGCTATTCCACGTATTCCTGTGGAAAGGAATATATGCCTCTTACAGCTATGAGTGTTTTTGGTAAGATGTTACTCTTAGTGGGCATAGTAAAGAATGGATGTAAAAATCGTGTGTCACATTTTCTGATGATCAAATTCTTCTATACTTTTGTTAATGGATAAATCAACAGAATGGATAAAAATTGCATCAACAAAAGCAAATGATTACTTCTCTTTAATCTTAATGGAAGAATGGCTTTTAAAAACAATCTGTGTCACAGGTATCTACCAAACAATTTTAGATTGCCTTGGTTAAATAAGAGAATCTCACAAGCTGTATTAAAGGTATTAAGGAGTCTGTAGCCCTCATTCTTAATGGTCTTATCTCAGTTTCGTATTAATCTCATTGAACTTGCTTTTTGTATTAGTGTAGCTTAATTCAGAAGTGTGCCCCAGCTACAGAATACATAAACTGAACACTGAACTCCCTTAAACTGTTACTGTTATTAGATTAAAATTTAAATTCTGTTTAACCTTCCCTATAGAAGTCTAGACTCAATGAATCTATGAAGCCACTGAGGCTGGGAGGAAAGCCCCAGTTCTGCTCATCCTGGGGTTTATAAGAGCCAAGGCTCCTGAGATACAGCAAAAAGATGCTTTCAGTTAATTCAGTTAGTCGAAGCCCCTGCTTTGAACTTAACAAAGCTTTTACAAAAGAAAGATTTCAATCTTATGGCTATTTAAGGTATAAAATAAATCTTTTATATTTGATTTGAAAAGCAGACCTCTGTCTGCACACAGATCATGAGGTAGATGAAACTACATGAATTTTCATTTACGCTTCTTTTGTTTGTTTTAAGTTCTCAGATTATCAGAACTACATTGTGAATAGTTCTGTGAAAGAGAACCCAACAATGGAAAGATCAATTTCTCTTTGCAATGGTATCTCTCAGTGGGTGCAGCTAATGGTTCTCAGCAGACCAACACCACAGCTTCGGGCTGAAGTGTTCATCAAGTTTATTCACGTTGCACAGGTCAGTTAAAATCTGGCGTGTTTGGTGTTTATTTTGTCTTTCTCTGATACAGCCCTTTTTTTTTGCTCTTCCCATGCTACTACTGTAGGGTGAGCTGGGAGTGTTGGCACTGGTCTCCTGGTTCATACACAGCACATGTGTATTTGTGTGTGTGTGCTGTCACCAAGTGCTCAGATATTACAGTGTCATGGCACTGGGACTTTCTCATGTTCATTCTGAAGTAATTGTTATCACTGAAAAACTAGACTTGCTTTTGAATCAGCATGTGAGATTCCCAGCTGTGGCTGTGAAGCTTTCCAAAGCATGAGCCACTCTCATGCCTTTGGCTGTAATTAGAAGCATTCCACCAGAAACACCTTTCTGGATAAAAGCAGAGCTATGGTCCTATTCGTATTCTTTGCATAGTAACGCAAAGATGTATACTTCACATACAACTGCAGTCATAACCAAGATAATAGGCAGTGTTTCCTAGTTGTGCTAGACTGTGGGAAGAGGGGGAAGTACTGAGGAGGTACTTTGAAGACTTACTGTACCTGAAAATTTAATATTTGATTTAATAACAGTGGAATAAGTTCATCTTACACCCAGTAAAATCACAAGTCATTACCAAAATACATGAAGTCAAGTGTCACAAGACTTGTGAGACTTCAGAGCAATACCAAGGAGGAATTTGAAATTTGGGTGTGCACGTTGAACAACCTGAACCTTTAAATTATAAATACTGATTTTTTTTTATGTCAATATAGAAGCTCCACCAGCTGCAGAATTTCAACACATTAATGGCAGTGATAGGAGGTCTCTGTCACAGTTCCATTTCCAGGCTCAAGGAAACAAGCTCATGTGTTCCTCATGATGTAATTAAGGTTAGTATTGCTTCTTTTAAGTTTTACAAATAAGATAACCTTTAACTTTTTTTGTCACTGCACACACTAAAAGCAGCCTTACTTCACTGGATAGGGTGGAAAGACAGAACAAAAATTTCTTTGGTTTTGAAGGGTTTTTAATTGTCATTTCATCTCGACATCACCAGTTACTCATACACTTCTTGCAACCCCAAGACTTTCTTCAAGACTTGTATAGATTCTCTAAGGTTTCTCGTTTAATGTCAGATGTGATGAGCTGCATTTTCATTTACATGCAGTAGTACAGAATAATATTCAAGCATGAAAACAGAGAATTGGATCCTAGAACATTTGAAAACAAAACTGTTGTCATCCATAGCAACACTGACCATCCTGAGTCTGTAAAATGCCAGCACAGAGCTCTGCACTTTTAGTGAAAGGACTGGTTTTGTCCATCTGATCTTTCCCTATGACAGGTTTTATTTAATTCAGACTTCAACAAATTTAGCCCTGATACATACATAGTAGGGTGGAATGTTAGGAATCTGTTTTAATTTCCAGTTAAATTCCTGTGAAATACAGATGAAAGCTATTAAAATGGCAAAGAAGGCATATTTTTTAGCAATGCTTCTTAAGAAGCCTTTGTGTGGCTTCTTAAGAGACATCTTAAGAAGATACTTTATTCTTTTTGGGGCCTGAAATATTTCGTAAAGGTATCTAACGAACCTGTTTTGATCAAAGTATGATCAACTTAAATGAGCAGTGCATACCTGGAGTAAAGACCTGACCTTCCACTGGAAATGCTTACAGCTCTCAGAATCTATAAAATCAGTTAGAAAGCTTATTTTAGAAACATGTTGTTTTTCAAATTTTGTCATTTTAAAGAATGCATGTGTGTACATAATTTGAATAACTTTTTGTATAAAGAAATCATATACCGGTGCTAATAGAAAGCAGGTAAAAAAAGGCTGGTAATTAGTGAATTGAAAACACACTTTGAGGTTTAACTACATCAAACAGTTTGTAAAGGTTACAAATCAAGAACTTTGACAGGAACTTCCCAGAGAAAACATTGGTCCATTGATTTTACAGTGTTATGAGTCAACTTTGTACCTGTGTAATTTTAAACAAGGGAAATATTTATACTGCTAGACTGAAGATTAATTTGGCCTTTCTAAAAAACCCAAGATATTGTTTCTAATTCATTTGCATGGAAAAAGTTTTCTTAAAAAACAGATATGCCACCTTGAACTATAGCATGACTTCTGATCACACTGCAATGGGATCACGCACAGCACAGGGTTTCTCTGCCAGGACCTCTCCAGCAATTCCCGCTGGTGACCTGAAAGTCAGAGAATGCATTCCACATTTTAAGGTGAAGATGGCTGCTTTTATGAATGTCGGAGAGCTTGTGCTGTGCTTGCACATTGACTGCATACAGATCCCACTGATTTGAGAGAATCCTATTTATTTTCATTTGACTAAATGGGGAATGTAAGGAGACCAGCATCATAGATTAGGCTATAGATTAACTATCTATATTTGCATATTAGTATGTAATTTATGGGTGTAGGAAATCTAGAATACCTAGATTTCATTTGAAGCTTTAAAATCTTTTTCAAGAGCCTTTGTGAGTAAATTCCTTAACAATAACATGGGAAGTTCTTGTGCTGTATGACAAAACCAGAAACAGTAACCAGCATTGATTTTTTTGTTTTCTTTTTATTTTTAGGTGTTTAATGAAATGACAGAATTGCTTTCGTCTTACAGAAATTATGATAGTTACCGACGTGCCTATAATGAGTGCAGTAACTTTAAGATCCCAATCCTTGGGGTCCACCTGAAAGACTTGATATCCCTTTATGAGGGCATGCCAGACTACTTGGAGGACAAAAAAATTAATGTATACAAACTATATTCTCTGTATAACCACATAGATGAGCTGATACAACTCCAGGAAATGCCACTTCCCCTGGAGGCTAATATGGACCTTGTTCACTTGCTTACAGTAAGTCTGTTAGATAAGATAAATACATCGAATTTAAAATTTCATTTACCTATCAAACAACTCAATAGAGAATTCCATTAATTAATTAATTAAGAATTCATTAGTTTGTAAGATTTTTTTTTCATCTGAGGGGAAATGTACAGGAATGGAAGAGAAAAAATTGGTGACACTGATTTATCTGGCAGCAAGGGTAGAGGTGCCAGTTCAGCAGTATGCTTCTAATTATTTCTATATGGGAAGGAAATGTTTATTTCTGCTTCACTATAGTAGTATGCACTCTCTGTACTTTCAGTAAGGAGGATTCCTTGTGTTGAAAACAAAATCACACTGAAGTTCAGTCCCTCAAGATACTGCATTTCTAGCCAAGTTTCTTCTGGTGCTTAAGAAACTGTCTGACAGTCTAAACATTAGTCATACGTAGTCAAATTAGTCAAATATGACTCCCCCAGTCAAGTCAAGTCAGTGCCATGCTACTAAAAAAATTGACACTACTTAGGACTTTGTTAAAACAATAGTTTTAACTTCTCCTTGTAAGTTAAACTACTACCTTCTATTAAAATACTACATCTTCATTTCTTGTTTCTCAGTTTTGTTTGGCCTTAACAAGTATCTCATCTTGGAAAAACTAGTTAGCCCACTTCCACTTTCTGGTGATAAGCCCTGTTTCAGTAAAAAACTAATAGATAAAAATGCTTATGTGCCTGAGGTTATTTGTTCTCTCTGGGAGCACTCTTGTGTGAAATTAAGCACAGATGCCCACGGCCTGAAATAAATCTGTGTGAAGTGGTGAACTTCTTACTTCTTCCTGCTATTTGTTTTAAATGTTTCGTTTGAAATTATTCTAAGTATTTTTTTCTTCTAAATAATGTTTTATAAAAATGGCTATTTCAACTATGTAGAAGTTTGGCCATAATTTCTTGCAGCAATATATGACAGGACATAAACGAGAAGAAATACTCCATTTCAATGCAAGAGCTTCTGAACTCCCAATACTCCATGTTACAGATTTCCAGATAATGGCAATAACAGTCTGGAATGTAGAATTGGACACATTTCAAATCACTGTGAACACCTGTGCAGCTCAAGGTCTTTTTTTTCTAGGTGTAATCTAAATTAAAAAATAATGCACCAAAAAATATGAATGCATTCCAGCAACAATTTTATAAATTAGTAGTAGTGACTGTTCTGGGATTAAACTAATGTGTTTGTTTTCAGCTGTCCCTTGATCTTTACTACACAGAAGATGAAATTTATGAACTTTCATATGCACGAGAGCCACGAAGTCACCGAGCTGCTGTAAGGGCCTTTACAGATTCTTAACAAAAGGAGGGTTTTTATGAGTGATTTTAATTTAAAAAGAGGATTTTTTTTTAATGGAAGTTTTATCTCTTGCATTCAACTTATTATTTTATTTTATTATATGCTAAATTGAAAACATTTTAGCTTTGTGGACTGAGGTAAATATATTAAAGCACAAATTGTTTGGTTGGTGATGAAGCCTAAGTTAGAATAAGTGGCAGAGTTGACACCATATCAGGTTTTATAATATGAACACAAAGACAAATGAAGTTGCTGTGTAGAGACATGACATCAGTCTCAATCTTGGCAGTTGATACTATTTTTTTCAAATGGAGAATTCTTACATGATTCAAATGATGAAACCCATGAGTGTGATGTGGTAGTTTTGTTCCTGTTTTATAAATATGGAAAAGATGGTGATTCTACAGGCTTGTCAGCAAACTGTGACAGTTTAAGGCATGACTGCTGTTTGGAACAGTTCAAGGAAGAGCTGAAGCACCATGTAATTATCAAAAGAACGATGTCGGGTCCAACAGGTCATTTCTGCAGTCCTGTGCCACACAGTCCACTGTCACAAATGGAAGAAGTGTAATACTGAAAATCTTTCCATGTGGTACTAATGAAGTTCCTTTCAATTTATTTCAGCCTATGACACCTTCCAAACCACCAGTAGTTGCGGACTGGGCCTCAGGAGTGGCCCCAAAACCTGATCCAAAAACCATCAGCAAACACGTTCAGAGGATGGTAGATGTAAGTAAGGTTGGCCAGTGTACTTTACATCATTGTAAATCTTTGTAGTCTTAATCTCAAGGTATGAGAAAATACAGGGATGGGACTTCTGTCCTCACAAACAGATATTTTTGCCTACCTGTAAATAGCAGCAGCAGCCGTGAGGCACGGATGGAAATTCCTTCAGTGGCTAAAGAGCCAGCAGGAAGTGTGAATGCTGGTTTGTGCACTTCCAGAGTCACTCTTTCAAGGAGCCAGGGAGTCCATTTCTACCAGGGACTCCAACATGATGTTACTGATGCAGTCTGACAGGAGGCCTCTCAGTGGCTTTGTTACAAGCAGCCATTGCTTTCTCTCTTTCTTTAGGGTCCCCCACTTTATGGGAAGCTACTAATTAAGATGATTGATTCCAAAACTGGTGGGGGTAGAGAGGTAGTTTGTCTTTGCTTGCCTGCTTCATCTCTTTCCTTTCTAAGTACTTCTATTATTGCAAGGCATCCTTTGATACACGCTGTTTTGGAATATATTTCTAAATTTGATCTAGGTGTGCTCCTTGCCTTGTGGCCAGAGGCAAACAGTAATGCATTCTGCAAGTGGAAACAGGTGTCTGCCCTGACAATTCTGTCAGATAACTGATTTTCTCATTACACTGACCTGGTAAAATAAGCTAGGCAGCTACACTAAATTGGCTACAGAAACCATCATTGAGAGCACTAGTTGAGAGCATTAGTTCAAGTTGTATATGTGGGCCTGGACAGTATGGTCTTAAAGCAGAAGTGAAAAACAGCTGTCATTGTGACCTGAAGCTTTTAGTCCAGCCTGTGTGGACTTTGTCTCAAACTAAGCCACTATGTTTTGCTGCAAATCAAGAAATCATAATGCTTTTTTAGTCTCAAGCAAAAAAAGCAATTAGACTGTTGCACTGTTTAATAAACCCTGGGAGAAGATGGGAGAGGAAATCCATAACTAATGTGGAGGCTTTCTAAAGTGGTAATTCAGACCATCCTCATCATAAACTATTCTGCTATTACCTCGCGCAGTCTGTCTTCAAAAATTATGACCATGATCAGGATGGATACATTTCCCAGGAAGAATTTGAAAAGATTGCTGCCAGTTTTCCATTTTCATTTTGTGTAATGGCTAAGGACTGGTGAGTACCTGCTTATCAACTTTGTAGCATACGTTTCGGGAGGGATTTAGGGGGTTTTTGTGTTTAAATTGTATTTTATCATTAGGGTGGTAAAAGCATCCTCTTCAGACACAGACAGAAGTAAAAATAACTGACAAAAGCATCTTCTAAATGTGTTGTGAGTGACATCTTCATGGGCTTACATTAGTGGTAACCAAGCTGATTTAGAAGGAAAAACAGACAATAGAAACAATAGAAAAAGAAATATTTTTCAAATTATATTCAGTATTTACTACTAAAGAATTTTCCTGTGATAAAGCTGTCCCTTAAAGAATTGGCAAATGCATATTTTGATAAAATCGGGAACATTTTCTTAACATATTAGAGCATGGAAAAATACAACAGTGATTATTCAGAGATTTACTATGAAGTAGTTTTGAGGTTGCATCACATTTGCAGATATTTCATTTATCCTGACAGCCTGCAGGTTAAATGTGGAGATAAGCTTCTGTGTACTTCGGAAGCAATTGCCAAGATTACTGAGATCACTTTAGTTTTTTGCACATTAAACTATTGCTATTATATAATGTGAAGAAAAATATGTTTAATTCTCCTTATGCATTTAACAAAATATCTGTCTCACAAACAACTTTTCGTGTTTATTTCCAGGGAAGGTCTGATTAGCAGGGATGAAATAACAGCTTACTTTATGAGAGCTAGCTCAATCTATTCCAAATTAGGACTTGGCTTTGCTCACAACTTCCAAGAGACCACTTACTTAAGGCCCACTTTCTGCGACAACTGTGCTGGATTTGTAAGCTCACTTTTTAGTAAATTATGTTAACATCCTTTGGAATAATGCCTTTTTTATCTCATAATTGCCTTGTGTCATATACAGAAATGGATCTATATAAAACATCAGTGAAGTTATATAGAACACCAGACTTCTGCCTCTGTAGCCTTTTAAGGTATCCTTTACTCCCCTCTTGGCAGGACCAGCATGTTTGAACGTGGCTCATACCTTGTGGAGTTTGGTTGTGTCACCAAAAACAGTCTCAGGCAAGACTTCCAAATCCAGAGCCTTCCACTCCACAGGGCTGATAGAACTCGTGTCCTGATCCAGACATGACATGCCACTGCCTATGGCACGGAAGATTTAATAAAATTGACTGTCCTACCAATCTTCATTCAGCTGAGGTCAGACAAGGCTGCTGAGGCAGAAGAATTCTCCATCTACTCCAGCTCCACAACTTCTCCAGGAGCTGTCAGACCTGCTGATGTATTCAGTAGACTAGTTCAAGATATTTTGTATGTCATTGATGAACACACGTAAAATACTCTATTTACCTCATGCTAAAGAGGTAAAAAGTTCTATTTTGACCTTATGATTAGAAGTGTAGGAAAACAAGATATTCTTAAGTGCTCAGATCTTAGAAAAGAGTGGAGCTTTTAGTGTTTTCTTTTTAATCTGGAGGTATCAAACATGCAGAGAAATATATTAATACATAGGCCTTCTGTTTGTTTGAATTTCAGCTATGGGGAGTCATTAAACAAGGATACAGATGCAAAGGTAAAGTACTTTATACTTTGTTAATTTTAATCCATAATTGATAGTGAATGGCAAAAACCCGTGATCATCATGAGATCTATTGCTACGGAGATCCATCTATGGACCCATTTAATCTGATCTCCCAGGGAGGACAAAACTGATTCAGGAATAGTATGACAGACAGAAGAAATGCAGAGATGAAGGAACTTGTAACTGGCAGCTCTAATGCTTTGCAAGACATGACTGAATTCAGAGGATTTGGGAACAGGCCCTTGGGCACAAACATCACCACTCTGTGAATATTGTGCAGCACATTCCCAACATCTGTTTTGCAGTTTTCTTCCTGCAGATATCAGCTTTCTCTGCAGCCCCTACAGCCAGAGCACTGTTGTGACTGAATGTTGCCATTTTGTACTTTTATACTGAAAAGGAGTTTTAGCCATACATAGCAAAGGGATGTCGTTACACAGATGTGATGTGTGTTGTTGCAGGTAATTGTGTAGAGAACACCAAAGAAGGCTTCTTGCTTCCCAGCAAGGCACAGTGTGAGAGCTGCCTTAGATGCTACCCCAGAGCCACTGAATCACGTAAATGTTGTTTTGTTTACAGACTGCGGAATGAACTGTCACAAGCAATGCAAAGACCTGGTTGTGATAGAGTGCAAGAGAAGACCCAAAACTTCGGTTGCAGACAGCAGCCCAACATCTGCTCTTGCTTCAAGCCTCTGCCCAGTAGGAGTCAAAGAACAATTCCATGGTGAGAAAAGATCACATTAAAAAGATCAAAATATGTAGATAATCTTTCCTTTGCTCCTTTTTCTTTTAAAGCTGAGTTCTACAGCTTCTTTTTAGGTCTTGTTAGTTAACTGCAGTGTTTTATCAACATAGAAACTAGAACCAGGTGTATATGAGCTTGTATCAAGTGACACCATTCCTGCTCTAGGCTGAGTAAGGATGGACTCCCTTTCTGGGAGATCTCGTCACACTACACAATGTATGGTGCACAAATGCCACCAAAAAATGAGTAAATCTTCTGCCAGACTCTCATGAGAGCTATATGCCATGACATGGAAGAGCTGACAGGTTTCCTTAACTCTCTCGCCTTGTGACAAGCAAGTCTTGCTTTTTTAGCAAGTTGTAACATTGACTACTGCACTGTTAGAATTCTGACTCAGATTTGAATGTGGGGTTTATAAAGTCAGTTTTCCTACGTATCTGTGTGCTAGGAAAACCAACAACTCATTGTCTGTATTTTTTCCACTTCAGTAGCTGAATCTGTAACTCCTCTCTATCTGTCCATCTTTCACAGAATTGGAAATGAAAAATCTACACCTCTCTGCTCTGTTCTTTTCTTCTATCAAACAAGCTGTATAAAATTTTCTTACTGTGTAGGCTTCCAAAGAAGGAATGTTGTCCTTGAAAAACACCAGGCTACTTCTGTTTTTATTTCGATTTTGATGTTCCAACTCTCTGCATATTCACTTTCTTTGAATTTCTTTCCTGCTTTTTGCCTGTACCTTCAAATCTGCTTCCTGCCTCTTTGATTATCAATCTTTTGTGTTGTATTTAAAACTAAAACTGCTGGGTTCCACCTTAGGCTTCCTATTAGCACTTACATAGAGCTCAGTGCAGCCCATTTCTCTTGATACTATGTGCATCTCTGTGACTGTGTTTGAAATGGCTGCAGCACTATGTAATAACCACCTCTTACCCATATCAAAGTTTTTCTCTAGCTGACCTTGGTGCCACACCTGTTTTCTTCTTACTGATCCATATTTATGTTACTGAGACAGGGCAAAGAGACACAACACTGAGAAACTTCTAATGACACCTGTTTTGGTGAGCAATGCATGTAAAAGTCAGGAAGGAATACATGTTTTATTTATTAAAATAATGTTTCTCCTTTTCTGGGAGAAGACCTTGCCTCAATTTACCGTATATATCTTAAAGGCCAAGAAGAAGGATCATTCACCTTTCCTAATGGAGAAGTAGTGGAGCACACTGAAGACAGCAAGGACCGAACCATTATGCTCATGGGTTCCTCAGCTCAGAAAATCTCAGTGAGACTGAAGCCAGCTGTGATTCATAAAAGTACACAGACTGATCCTGTACTGCTGGCTGGTGATGTATCTCGTAAGCGGAGAGAGAAGAAAGAACACAGGATGCCAGAAAATCCGTATCTCCAGGCAACTCCAGCATCCACATTTCCAAGCCCAATTCTAGGCCGCAGAAAGGCATTTGTTAAATGGGAAAACAAGGACTCCAGCCAGAAAATGAAGGAGGAGCATCACAGCTGTAAACCCTCATACCAGGAACTTGAGCAGGTACATACATGATGGAACAAATTCTGTTTTACACAACAGTATGGTCAAGGGGTTGATGTGTGGGGGAGTGGCTGGGTGGGAAGGTGTCACTTTACTCCAGTGTAATTAGTTGCCAATTTAATTGCAATTAAACAATCCATGAATGGCATCATGAAGTATTAGCCACTTCAACTTCCAGAAATGCTTCATTTCAATTATACATTTCAGTGCTAGTATAGGGCTTTGAAGCCATTGTTATGATCACACTGATCCCTGTCAGTTCTAGAATGTGAACATAATCCAATCTCTCAGAACATCACTCCATAAAATGAGGAACATAGTTCTGAATTTCCTCCTGATTTTGGTGGCCTCCCCTCCCCTAAGTAACAGAATATATGGGGCTGGGAGGGTAGGGAGCTCTGCTTTTGTTCAACTGACAAGTGTAAGCACCACCAAGAAATTTTGCTATGAACAGACATGATGCTTCTTGCTAGATTTCACCTGCATCGGCCCAGTTGTGTCTCACCTCAGTCTAAAGTGTTCTGACAAAATAGCTGTTCTTGAGACTGTATCACCTCAAACATGGCCCAAATTCAGGTTTGTAGAAACACCTTTCCAGACAGATTTAAGAGACTATTACAATATCAACAGTGCAGCTAATGGATGGACCCAGCTATAATTATGAGGAACAAAGACTTATTTTCATACTTTTTACTCAATATTTATCGCTATTCTGTGATGAACCGACATGGAACTGATGCCTTTGGTTTTAACTTTTATCAGACCGCAGTCTGATCTTTGAATGATGACTATAACTTTCAAAATATCCCTTGCTGCTGATAAAGTGAACTCATGTTTTATGAAAGATGAATGGTTCATTAAGACAGAGATAAGACAATCTTCCAGTACAAACCACTTCCCTTTCAATCAACAGTATATTCAATACAAGAAGGATGTGAAGCATGGATGTAACTTGTAAAAATGCATTCTTTAAAATGTCTCACTCATGTGAGTCCTATAATTTACACTTGCCCTTGCTCCCTCATCAGATTTTGCCCTCAGTTACTACACAGCAGACGATGTTATAAATTAATGGCTTAGCTTCTGGTACATCAATTTCTGCAGCAGTAGAGTGGTAAAGTGTGACTTGTGCTGTTGTTTCCCCAGACTACTGCTGTTATGAGAGTTGCAGTGGAGGGTGGATAAATGTAGGTTGTGGACATGACTCAGATACCAGCTGCTGGAAAGTTGTGAGAGTATACACAAAGGATAGAGCAGTGACTGTGGAAATGTTCACATAAGTTACTGGTTCTGATAAGAGCTACACCAATTTATGTTTATGGCAGTCAAGCTAAATATACAACCAGACAGTCCTCAAATAATTGCAGAATAAAATAAAATTCTCTGTTTTGTTTGTTTGTTTGTTTGTTTGTTTAGGAAAGGAATATTCTAAAGGCAGACAATGAAGGTTTAAAGATCCAACTGGAACAGGCACATAAAACAATTGAATCTCTCACAATCCAGAAAAGAAACCATGTAGTTGACAGTCTACAACACAGAGACTGCTCCTAGCAGATGAGGAAAATCTCCTATGGAAGAATGTAAGACTGAAAGAGGGGCTGTGATAAAGCTGCTTTACCAAGTGAACTGAAGAGAGAATCTGAAGGATGTTATGCAGAAAAGTTCTCTTTACTCAACAACCCTTTTAAACATGCACTCCCAAATGTATAAAATCATTCCTTTGACCTGGTAAGGTAATTTAGCATTATCTGTGCAATGAAAATACTATCTTCTGGGTTTACTTTTAAAAGGAGTGAGAGTGTTGCTGAAGTCTCTGTTCATGTTGAAGACCATATTGATTCCCCAGTGACTTACTTGGCTGTCAGCAGCACACCTTTCTGTACAAGTGTTCTGACAAAGTAGCTATTTGTAAGACTGTGTCACCTCAAATTTGGCCCAAACTCAGTTTTGTAGAAACAAATGTTTGATAATGCTGAGTTAGTAAAACTGTAGAAATACTACATTAAGAAAAACAATTCCTTCTTGGAGCTGAAACCAATTAAAACCATGAAGTGAACTGTCACGTTTAATTCCAAAAATTAACCAGAACATTAAAATAAGTAGTTAAGCTGATTATATTTGATTGATCCTTACACTTTAAGATAAACCGACAATTTTTTAAAACATCTTTCAGAGCTTTAGAAGTTCTGCTGCTCGAATGCTTACCTATATTAAGGTAACAGAGGTGAGACTATAGAGACTTGACATTGAATACTGCTTCCATTTTTGTGTTCCATGCCATGACTTGGGACATGTAATTCTACTTAGTTGGCTTAAGGGATAACTTGTTGTCCCCATACAGTAAATATGGGACAAGGTTGATTATAATTCTCTCACATCAAAGTAGATACCATTGTTGAGTAGAACCTTTAGAGCCACATTATGAAGGAACCTGTACAGCAGTCCCTGTGCAATAGCTACTGTATTTCAGAGCTCCTAACAAGGTTTCTCCATTTTCTCTCTCCTAGATTTCACATGCACTTTACATAAAGAGTCAAGATGAGTGTGCTCCTATGTCTGTAAATTTTGTATAGTAAAAGGTTCGAGGGAGGTAACTTAAAGATACAAAGTGTACATATTGTTAAGAGACAATAAAAGTCTTTCAAGTTACTGATAAATCTACTTGTTGGAATAGCCAGTTTGAAAACTGCATTTGCATTCCAAGAGAATCTGTACACTTAAAAGTTGTACAAAACTTTCTTGTATTTATCAGATATTTGTCATCACACATACAAACATCAGAAACAAAGTCCACTTAATGCTCAATGCTTCTAAGTTACCAGGTCATTATAGATTGAAATTTAGTCAATGACAATACCATCTGTGCTTTGTGTTCAAAGTGGCATAAATATACATTCCATCCACAATTTACAGTCATTATCAAGTATATGAATGCTTTATTTATAAAGTTAATTTGAAACTACTTGCCAGTTTGGTGATTCTAAATTCTTGTTTTGAACTTGGATTGTGCTTGCAACTCCATGTATAAGTAAAATTAAATGGAGGGGAAGAGTAGTAGTAGTAAATTTTCTGTTACATTACTGTAAATAACTGAAATGCATAGGAAAAAAACAGCAGCTCTGAAGACTGCACAGCTTTTTTTAACTCATACACTAAACCTGAATTATTAACAAGTAACATGGAACTGCACTTTGATCAGTGAAGCAATCAGAATGGCTGTCAGGTCATCTCTGCAAACTTGGTTTGCCCATTTTCTGTGAGCTTCTTGATTTTGTCCTCAATTCAGGGAACTACAGCAAGGTGTATTTCTAACAGGCATTTAGCAAATAAAAGTCTGTTTCTACAACTATTAAACAAAAATTGAATATATTTTCACTTATTTAAAAAAATCCCCAAAGGAGCAGCTAAGACTTATAAATCTTGTTGTATAGCCAAGGTAACTGCTCACTGGTGGTCTAAACTCTGTATACTAATACAATGTATGTGTATACATATACTTTGCCTGTGGTGGAGCATGGAGATCATGAACACATCAGCAGCTGGCCCAAAGGCTACTGTGTAACTAGGTTAAGTACTTAATACTCAAAATTGAGTTATGACCACAGATTTGTACAGTTCTAAGTGTTTCTCTGTGATGTCTGCTTGTTCAATCTGAAAGACTTAAAAGGGATCTGTTTGCTGGAGTGTCTTACAGAACGAGTGTGCAGTTCTTCATGTGTGCTGAAAAGTTCCTGCTTCAAAGTCAGCTGATACCTGGGCAACTTCAGAGCTCTCCAAGTACCTTCAGGTTCTCTGTTTGCTGAAAGCCACTAACAGTTATTCCCCACACCTCCCCCCCATTTTTTTTTTTTAAGTGCTGTTAGTCCCTTCTTGTCTTTTGGGACTTTCTTTTCCTGAAAGACTAACATGAAAGACTTAACAGCAGAACCTGATTACAGGGAAACTGTTAAAACTGACAATGCTACCCAAAAGGAATCACTTGCCCCTGCGTTACTCTTCAAGCTGTCTTATGTTACAAAAAAAAGACACAATTAAAAGTGCTGTTAAAAAGTCATGTTATCAAACAATGATACTGAAATTTATTTTGTCATGGCTAAGTTAAATGGAAACACCTTTTCCTTCTCTAGGTTCAGCTGTACATTCAAGAAGACAGAAAGAAAAAAGAGCCATCCCCTGTTTATTTTTTTAAGCGTTAATTCTGATTGTTTAAAGATAAAAGTAAATAGATTGAATAATATCATAATTAAAAAGGCAGAAATACTGTTCATATTCAGGTTAAATACAATTGCTTTTAGATTAACTTGTATATGTTTTTGTTCTAGTAGCATCTGTTACTTTGTTGTAACTGATCTCTATGGCAACTTGAAAAAGTTTTAATGCTGTCTGAGAAGACTGAAAAAGTGTACAGATTGTAAAGATTTTATATAAATTGTAAGATTTTGGTTTAATATTTATAATAGAAAAATATTAAAATTGCATTTCATGCCTCCGATTTTGTATCCCAGAGAAATCTACAAAACCTATATTCATCTTCCTTTACTGTCATCTGAGATCCTTCTGCAGCATTAACCTAGTACTAGTCTCTAGACCAGCTTCACCTCTGAGCCTTGGAACGGTGCCTGGGAAAACACAGGAAGCTAGGTATTTGCAGATTGTTTGGTATTTTAGTGGTTGACACAGTACAGACACTGTTTTGCTACTCACTATTCCAAGTATTACAAAGCACCAGTCTTTATTATCATAGTCTCTCACTTTTGTGAAGAATGCTACGTTTGAAAAGATTTCACAGCACAATAGGCAAGTTTAAGCAAGGCTTCTGTTCCATCTCCTGATGCTGCCTATTGCACAGGCAGCACTGTAGCATCCTGAACACTTGCTATTCTTCACCTTACAGTAAACATCAAATACCGTATCTTAAATCTGTTTTTATATGGGGAAATGGACATTTATTCAGTTATCTACAATCACGTGAGGGAAGACAACAAGAGGTGAAACTCCTATTTATATGGCAAATCTGCTCTACAGTCTTACAAAACAAGTTGTGGTTCTCTTTGTAATTATAGAAAGTAATAAAAAGAAAACTTGAGCAGTATTTGGAATATATTTCCTTAGTTTACATAAAGACAAAAGCAGTGACCATATAGATCACTGTGTTTTTTAATTTTCTTTACTAAGATAAAATGTAACTGAGATTCCTTAGTAATCCCAAACAAATTCCTTAGACAAAATCCCAGACTTCTGACATACCTTGCCTGTTAAAATTTTCCTATAACGTTATCTATCTATAGCCTTCCCCATTTTAGTCAAAATATATGTTATTTTCATTACCATTAAAAGTTTCATCACTGTTGTAAATCACCAGCAGGAATTCTTTCTTACAAACAAAGGAGGAACATATGATAGTGGATCCAAATCACAATACACAGATGATGCAAGTAATTTCAAATACAGTACTTTATTCCTCAGTGTTTACAGCTGTTAACAAAAGTATCTCTCTCAATTCCTGAAAAAAATCCCCAACCTTCTTTTTCAGTTCTTCAACAAACAAAACAATATTAATTTAGGTGTTCACTAAGTGCGAATAAACACAAAAATGTTCACAAACATATATATGAAAATCTTTTACTTACAACAGAATTTTTGAAAATACTTTCTTTTTCAAGACAAAACTTGAGGTTTAAATCAATTACTCTCATGGTGTTATTGCATTGTTTGAGAAATTAAAAGCATACACTCTGACAAGAGGACAGCAGAGGATACCTCCATGGAATATGGTGGTGCTTACTTTAGTTTTCAACTACTGGCTTCACATTTTGAAATTATTTAAAAAAACCTGAAATAGCCAGATTAAACAAGAAAATCTCCAGCCTAATTATATTTCCATATTTTACATGGTCTACATACATGAAATATGATACTGAAATAATTTAACTGTTAGAATTCAAGTGGGCATGTACCTGCTTCACTTGATGAATTACTTTATTCAGAACTGTCCTGCCTACTACAAACAGGATGGACTGATGAGTGTAAAAACACCAAGACACATCTACATTTGCAGTTAAAATCCAACTAAACTGGTGCAACCTTGCATCCTAGACTAATGAAACCTTTAAGCATAGACAAGTAGTTTGTTTTCCCGAGTATATTTCCTTGATAAAGTCACATGCTTGACTGCTGGTTTACTTGTAGCAAAAAGTAACATTGGGATGAGCAAAGAGAATTTAATCTTAAGGCTTTGGTTATTAAAAAACTATTCTCTGTTTCTTTGCTGACCAACACTTCACTCCAAGGCCAGCAGTCTCATTTGGTATGTCATCAGTTTGTGAGCTATTCCAGAGCATTAGGCAAAAATAAAGCTCAGAATCAGGAGAACCAGTACTGTGCTCCCACATGACCCATGAGGGTCTCTCCATAAAGACTGCAGAGGCTGCCAAGGGCTTAAGCCAGTAAGGAGCATAGAAAAACTTTGGCAAAGGAACTATAGTACTAGCAGTTGGGTGACCATTAATAAGCCATGCAAAAATTCACATCCCAGCTAACATGTTCTAGCAAGGAAAACTTCTGCCTCTTTTTGTCAGGCAGCTGCTGGGACCCTAAAGCCTGGGTAAAGCCGTATCTATCGCATCAGAAGCAGCATTCTTAAGCAAACTGATGAGAGAGGAAATAACAGGAGAAACTTTTGAAAGATAGTGATTTGATTTGGAGCAGAGCTTTACATTCATGCATGAAGTTGGCAGTGAAACAGGACATGATAGATATGTTTATGAAGGTAAAAAAACATCTTTAAAGCATACCATTGAACACTAATAGGAAATTCATGCAGAAAGAACTTGTAACTGAGGAACATAAATCCAAAATCAAACCCTAAGGTTCAACCTGCAGTTGAGCCTACAGTTACAAGTGCTTCAAGTCTGCTGTGCTATTTAATCATCAGACACACCAGGTTAATCAGATGCCTACAACGTTCCTGAATGTCTGCAGTAACCTGACCCTGATAAATGCTGTCATGAGTACATATCAGGCATCATCCCCTGTTCCACCTCTGTTCTCAGGAGTGGCCTTACAACATGGGAGATCTAAAAGACACTGGGCAGCAGAAACTGACTTCTTTAAGTGACAGCTCTCAGTTTAATTCCTGTCTACATATATTTACACAGCCATGATGGTATGACAGCTGACTTCTGTCTCTACTACTGTAGCTACTCCTCCTTCTAGAGTAACAGTGCATGTGAGGGAGAAGGCACCTATATAACATTTCAAGACAGGGCTTCTTTCAGGTTGGCAGAGTAAGAGAGAGAAATCATTGAGAAAAGGCAACTGCTGTATGAGGTGTCTTACTAACTTATTTACTAGGCAGTTGGTAATTCCCAAACACAGAGCAGGCAGGGGAGAAGAGAAAAATTTTAAAAAAGGGGGAAGAAGAAAAGGTGAGAAGAAATGTCATGTTCCTTTTTACAAAGCTCAGCTTACTCAAACTTTGTGTCTCACAGCTGATGTACACAAGATTATATACATGAATTCTTACCAGACATGATGGCTGCAGGTTTTCTGCCCAATTTGATCTTAAAATTTTTTTATGAAACACCAATAACAGAATACAGGTAAAATGAAAATAAGACACTATCAAAACTCACTATGATTATGAGTTTACAGTATATGCTCCAACCTTTAAAGAGTGTCTGATACATTATGAACACAAAAAACAACCTGATTTGATTAATTTGTGCAGAGTATTAATTCACAGTGTTACTCTAATGTGAAGTTCTGCAAGAATAATCAAATCTAATTGAATAATTTTGACCAAAGCCTTAAGGATTTTAACATTTGAAATTAAAATTCATTTATATGTCCCACATGAAAACTATGAATGAAGACTGACGAGATGAAGAGAACAAGCCTAAAAGCAGCATTCTTGAGTCTTTTAAAAGTGGTTTCATCTAGTTCTTAGGCCTACTTTGTTTTTTCTACGCAACATTTTGGAGCAGGAGAGTAGACATGCAACATGCAATAATTAGAGAGGTCTGACCATTAATATATTTTTGTTTGTTTAGAAAGGGTTTTATTCAGTTTTCTGAGACTTATTTTAAATAAAATTACATAATAAAAACCACCATATAAGCAGTACGAAAAACAAGGACTTTAGTCATCAGATTTTAGTATAAAAGTTCTGTTCAATGAACTAAAAGAACTCAGTGAGAACATCAGTTGGTCTAATGAAACGATTCATATGGTCATACTTAATTCTAGCCTAAACCCAAGTCAACATATCTAAATTCCTAACACCAGTAAACACCACCACTATTATCTTGCCAGTTACTCTGTTAAGATTTACAGTACTTTAGTATCTTCGGTATCCTCCCCCTCCTCTTCCACCATATGGATCACCATAGCCTCCCCTGCCACCATAACCTCCCCTGCCACCTTGGAAGCCACCTCCACCTTGGAAGCCACCTCCACCTTGGAAGCCACCTCCACCTTGGAAGCCACCCCCACCCTGGAAGCCACCCCCACCTCTTCCACCACCTCTGAAACCTCCACCTCCTCCTCCTCTACCCCCTCCACCTCCCCAGTTACCCCTTCCACCACCACCTCCCCAGCCACCTCTTCCACCACCTTCTTGTCTTTTTTGCCATGGAGGCATTTCGGGAGGAGGTGGTTCAATCTCTGTTGGTCTGCCTCCACGGTCAGGAACTCTCCCCATCAGAACCTATATGGAAAAATTGGTCATTTTCAGAGTTAAAAAATAGTAGTAATAACTTGAAGAGACACAGGATTTTCTCCTGTGGACAGAGAAATGCTGCCTGCTGTTTTCAGGGAACATGGCCCCTCAGTGCAGTGCATGACACCAGAATCACTATCTCCTGTCCTTGTAACACCACAACAGAACTCTGAAAGTGTTCTCATTTTTCAGCTCTAAAACAGAAATAACTGCGGCTAGCTGGCTCATATTACTTTTGTGAAATTTTTATGAAGAACACTGCACACCTGAAATATTAGTATTGCAATAAACAATATACATACTTCATATGTAATATATACAAATACAAATATATATTCATATAGAAAAGATTCCTTATGATGTGGCTCTTCTACTTAAATTTCAAAGTTCAAGTTCAAACCTTATCAGCTGGCAAAAAACAAACTGGGAAATTGATGTGCAATTATCAAATGAACACCAGTTTGCCTAACATTAGAAACTACTGACACTCAGTACAGAGCTGGAACGAACAAAATATGCAATAGGCTGCAGTAACACTTCCAAGAAAAGGGAAAAAAAAGAGATCTTGACTATGGCAGGTATTACTCAGTGCACAAAAAGAGAAACTGTAGTGGACCAAGTTACACAAACATTAAGTTGAAGAACAAAGATGTATCCAAGTAGGTCTTTTTGTTGTTGCTTTCAGATTTCCTAAACTTTGTGTGATCAATGTTAACATTCCCTGATCAGTCGCAGGCACTCCAACTAAAGCCCTCTTAAGAAAAGAACCCCAACTTTCTCTGAGATCCTACAATAATTAAGAAATTTCAGAGTTTTCAGGATCAAAACATACTAAAGGGTATCTAAATGAGGCAAAAAACATTAGAAAAATCTGTAAATACAGGATCAATAAGAGCAGGCTTAGTCACCATTTGAATGGTGAAACTCCCATCACTATTGGCAAGCTTCAGCTTTTATCACGCACAAGAAAGCAGCACAACGTTGTTTCATTACTGTAACCAAACCAGATAATTTTTACTTTGCAGCAAAATGACATTTCCACAGAAACTTTTGTGATTTGTAATACACTGATGAACTAGAGATGCTGGTTTACAAACCTAACAATCCTGGCAAGGTAGCCCAGGAACTGATACCACAAATACTTGTATGTATCCTTGAGGTGCACAGTTCCACTGAACTCAAGAGGTCATTTGCACACACACGTACACCCCCCACATTGTTCCCTCTCATCTACACTACTCTATTTCATTCCGTTGGCATGACTGACTGTCCAACAAGATAAAAAAAAAAGAACTTTCTGCATTGTTTACTGGAATATTGCAAACCTTCCTTTCTTAAATGGAAAAAATGAAAGTACCAAGAAAAACCAGTGTAATTCCAGAATTACTTTTGGTAGGTCTGTAAATTCCCATGTCCCTTTATCACATGCCAGCAACAAAAAGCATACCTTGTTGATAGCACAGGCAGTTTTCTCCCGTGTCGATCCACTGCTTGTTCTTATGATCTTGGACAAATCCTCACGAGCAGCAAGAAGGTGAGCTAATGTAATGGTTGACTTTGGAGACAACGCATAGCGCTTGGGCTGATAGATCCGTGCTATTTCATCTGTTTTTACCTAAAGGATAACATCAAACAACTTACTTGCCAGGCATCAAACACACCAACAGACTTACTATAAACCACATCCTGGTCTCAGTAAGTTTCACTTTGAATACAAGGTGTACCTTCTGAAAATACAGACTATCTTAACAAAACATAGTGCCAGTTATCACCAGTTCTCTCCCTGTTGGTGGAGCTATTATACAGAAGGTGCTGCTGATTATGTATAATTGATGCTGAAACTTAGCACCATTACAAAAGAAACTCCTCTATCCTCTGGCATCAAATAGATTCCTTAATGTCTTCCAACATGTCTACAGACTATAACTTAAGGAGTCCATTCCGCTCTCTCTCAAGAGCTTTACATAACCATATTCAACAGACCACTTCTAAATGTGATGAAAACAGAGCAGCTTCAAAGTAAGGTAAATTTGTGGAAAAAACCTGAAAATATATCAATGCTGCAAAACGCTTATATAAGCCATTAAAAAGTGAGACTGAGAAGGAGAGAATATTAGATTTTTTCCAAGCATGCTTTGATGTTTCATTTGTTTAACAAAAAAAGAAAAATAAATACACTTTCTGGAAAAATCTGGAATGATCTTCAGAGTGATATAAAACATCTGATAACTGGCTAGACCAGACAAGAGGTGCTGGACCTTTACAAGACTGTTTTGCTAGGTAATTACTCCATCTTTTGTGAACCCATTTCCGTCTGCAAACTTACCGCTCTTGGGGACTAAACAAGTTACAAAAAACCGAAAAAAACCCCAAAAATGCCACACCATCAAAAGCAGAGAAACCTATCAATACCTATTTAATGGTGGGGAAGAAAAGGCAAGCTCATGAATCTTAAAAAGACAACAATTTGTTTCTTTCTCTAAATTACATCAATGCCAGAACATTTTCAATTCTCAAAACCTTCTCAAAGAAGTTATGAACATCCTTCAAGAGAAATAAGGGAAAAAAAAGATTGAAAATAATATGTAATTTTGAATTAGTATGTAACTTGGTTATTTCTGTAACTGCATATATTTCACATCAACAGTCTTTAAAAGGCAAATGAATCATCTGACTACTTTATAATCAAAAATCTCTTTAAACTATTGTTCTATTTCAAAAGGGCATTCATTGTTTTTCCCACTGTTTGAATGGAGCAAGTGACAAAGTTTTAGTCCGCTTAAGTTAGTCATCAATCCCATCAACTATATTTTAGAAGTATACTTTAAATTTGAAGATATATAATTCTATTGGTACAGCTGTAAGGAAGTTATACAAGTAGGGACATCTCCTGGCTTCTCTAAGCTAAATGCCCCGCTTTTCCTTTCTTGCAGCATAAAAGCATTCACAACCCCTTCAGAAGTTAAATAGCGAGCCATTCCAGTGCAGCACAGCAGCACCTAGACTCACGTCTTCCAGTGATATTTAGTGAACTTCATGAAGTTGATTCTGCATGTGTCAATGACAAATTGTGACACCACAAAGACTGGCGACAAAGACAATCCATACTTTCAGTAAGCTTTCCAAATTTTAAGATTTATCCATCTTAAGCTTTCTACAGAAACCTTTGGCTGAAAAGCTGACCTTGCCGCTTGTGAACAAAAACATCTGCCTCCAGCTTCTCACACGTGCCTTCATCAAATTACAAACTTCATGTATCTTATCTCCCTACTCTATTGGATACAAACAGGATTTATTTCCAGCTCAGAAATATCATGACTGTTTTTCAATATACAAAGTTCTAGGAAATAGTACAAATGAAATTATCAAAATTAAAGAAATAGCACCAGAGCAAATACAGAGGAGTGCTCTGGAATTTTTAGTGACCTGAAGGATTACAAGCAATTATGTGATTTTCTCACACAAGCTACTATTCAAATAACCTGTTCAACTGAACAGCTGTTCATCCAGCAGCACTGAATCCAAGATTCAGTTACAGTCCCTGTAACCTCACAGACTTCATGAGCACTCACTTTTTATACCCAATCTATGGTAAGGCCCAGTGTTTGTCTTACTTTTGCATCTGCATGAAAAGCGCTGAAGTTCCCTCCTCGTTTACTTCATTGGAGGGTGTTAAGATACAGAAAAGAAAACAGGGAGATGGGAACTTTAAATAAAGTGAGAAACCCCAACAAAGGATGCTAGAATTTCTAATTGTGAAATAGTCACAGACTATTGCAGACTGTGCCACCTGCTTAAATCCATCCCCTTCCTCAATACCTAGGATTTGGATATTACAAATATTTGGATATTTGGGATGAGAAACAGGCTGGAAAGTGATGGAAATTTATTTACATGGTATGCATATTCTGTAGGAAGACTTGGGGAACTGTAGCAGACTCCCCCCTACAGGAAGCAAAAAATACATCAAGTTTACCTTTGCTCTATCAGACCAGCCAAAAGACTGTACAGTCACATCGAGCCTCTTCATTAACATCCGCCGTCGACACTCGTACTCACTGCAAAGAGCATCATTGATTTTTTCCAATCTTTCCTGCAGTGTTACAATAAAAAATTCAAACACTCAAATATATAAAGTTATAGAAGTCAATTCAAAGTTAATCCCATTTATCAACTAAGCTGTCTATCCCAAGTTGACTACTATAAACTACATAGCATCTGTGTAATGCTACAGTAGTATGTAGATACAAAATGTTTTGAAAGTGAACTATGGATGAATCATCACAAGGTCTGTTTTATAATGTCAATTCTGAAAGTATCTGATTATCATTGTTAGTATTGAGCAACTGAATTTTAGTATTAATATTCAGCAACAGAACAGTGACTTTAAAAAGGCAAAGTTAAATGAAGCCATACACATTTATTTTGACCATCTTGTTAAATACTGAAAAGAAATAAAGAAACTTTTCTTTACCACTTGGTCTGAGTTCAGAGGTTTTGTTAGCAGTGATTTCCCCACATGGTTATTTTTAACTTTTGAGAGAATGTCCTTTATCTGAAAAAAACACATACATCTCAGAACACAAATGATATTTAGTTTATTTCAGCACAGTTTGTTACAATCTCATTTTGTTACTTGGAAGTTCAAACACAGCATGTTTGTTTTAGCAGACTTATGAAAATAGATACACATCTTCTCGTTTATGATCCACTACAAAAAGATTTCCTGAATACTTTAATAAGATGACCAGCCTCTGTACAAAAATATTTTATGGCACATCACTTCTCCTCCCATCAACAGAACAGTATCTATATAGCAAATTTATCAAGTGCATACAGAAAGTAGGACTAGTTAAATTACTCATTTTACATATAACTAAGTGTTGTAACTACAACAATTGGAAGTTCGGAGCTCTGTTGCCAAATGCCACACTGGGCTACAAAAAATCTGGTCAGTAGTGCTATGAAGAAAGGCAGGAGATGTGATAGGTATGCAGTCATTCTTTCTCATTAATTTTATTCTAATCCTGTAAGTGGTTCCAGCTAACATTAGGTTTAAAAATTTTGCATTCACTCCAAATCAAACTTGCTTATACTTCTTCCACTAGTTCTTGCTCTCAATAATGACAGGTGAAATATGCTCTCTCTGTCTTCCAACCACCACTGCATTCTCCTCTCTCATTACAAGAAACCTCTACCTCCTCTTCTTGAGTGAACTTCCTTTCCTCTTCTAAAAACATTACCACGAGCGCGCACAACACTTGTATGTGACTTTCCAGCCAACTGATTTTTCAGCTGGAATTGACTGCATGCATATTACTATTCCTGCAAGTTTTGTACCCAGTCTGACAGAGAGAGATACATCTTCATTTCCTTTAGTAAATAACCATGGGGAACCAAGCAAAACAAGTAAAACTACAGTTAATTTTCTTTTATACGTCAAAGGAAGGATTAAGGTGGTGCATGATCTACAGTAAAACCTGTAGCTGGGGACAGCCATTAGATACAATTGGAAGGATTGTAAGACTTCGTGTGGGCACACAGGCATTCACACTACATTTGTCATAGAGGCATGGTTCAAAGCCCAGTTTTGAGCTTCACATGTTACAGAAACATCATCTCTAGTGATCGCTATGAAAAAAAATGCCGGAAGTCAGAAATTAAATTCTAGAGCAACCAGCTCATTGTTAAAAGAAATACTTAGATAATCAACTCTCATATGTCAGGATTTTTGTAATTATCTCAAATTTTTTTTTTTTGCATATATGAAGAAAAGAATCTGATCTCACATTTTGTGTGAAAACGAAGGTGTATGTATTTTGTTCCTTCTTTTTACATCACTGCTGGGCACCACTCTGGCAGGTTAAAAACACAATATCCCAGAAAAAGTCTGAGGTAAATATATTGTGCAGGGAACAAATTAAGGGAAAACAGTGTTTTGACTCTATCAGAAAAGACAGCCTAGCAGTATCTGAAAAGTGGCCATCTAATTACTGTAATATACCCTGCTGTTATATTCCATTCATATCAAAAGAGGTTACAATAAGGGTGAAGTTCACTTCCATGTACTGTACTGATCCCAACACTCCTCTTCCTCTGATAATTCTTGCTTCTCTACAACCTTTATTTTCTTTACAAAAAGCACTCTAGAGTTGTCGGTTTGTCTTCTGAATGTAGCCCTTTTTTTTACTGAAGCATGTACACGGTGCCTGTCATATTCCACTCCAAAATGCAAACATACCTAAGCACAAACTATGTTTGAATTTAAATAAATATCTGAAGAATCAACACCTAAAGCTAATAATCAGCAATAGAATAAGATCAGTATGACAGCAAGAGATGAACAGATCAGTAATTAGTATAGAAGAAGGAATGAACAGCAGATGAATTAAAAATTCTATTGGGTAAGAGGTGTCTATTCATATACCGTTGAGGTCAGAAATATTACTTCAAAGGTTGAAAGGAAGAGAGTCTATCAAAATGAGACCAGCTGCTGAAACAAAACCCAATACAACAAAATGAAAAATCTTCAACGTAATTTACAGTTAAGAGTGTGAAAGAAGATCTGAAAACCAGTGATGCTGAATACTATCTAGAGGCTAGAATTATTTTAAGTTTGCAGCTCCAAGGGCAACCAAGTTGCAACACTGGGCTCCACATACAAAAGCCATTCTGCCATCACAGGTCAATCAGTGCTGCATACTCCTGATTTCCATGAACTGAAAAGTGAAAGGAAGTTTAGAGACAACAATTAAGGATGATAATCAATGAAAATCAGAACTAGAAGAAACAAAAGCAGCTAAATGAAACAATCCTTTATTGACTGAGAAACTGGCCCCAAATTTCTGCAACCTCTTCTTTCCAATTCAAGGAGAATACCGATGTAATTTTTATCAAGTACAGTTTTACTAATCAATAACAGTTAAGGGGGAATCTCTTCACTGATGAACTAGTCTATGCTCATGAACTGGTCTACGTTTATGACACACTGTAAAGTCATATTCAGAACACTGAATCTGCACTTGCTCCTCACTCCCATCAGCAGGGCTCACGGGGAAATTCTACTGCTATAATGGTGAAATAAGATGAACAGCCTTACAGCTGCAGAATACATTGTCCAGCCATGACTGATGACAGAGGTATGAGCACAAGAACTCTGACACACAACAGCCTGCCAAAGGACAAGAATACAATCCATGTGAGAATCTATGCTATAACCTGTATTCCCACACATAACAGTTGCCCTGGATTGAGAAGGATATGCAGGAGTTTAAAAAGAACACCACAACCTAAAAAGAAGCCTGCACATGTAAGTGGAAACAATACTAAAAGCAGTGCCCAGATAAGAGAGCGCTGAAAACATACTCAAAGAAATGCAAAACAAATTGTAATAGCCAAATCATCCGAAAGTTTTTACAGTCAGGTGTAAAAAGCAAACCAAATAATTAAAACTAGATGTACACAAGTATATTTGACTATTTGACATACTGTTTAATCAATGACGCTGGTAACACTAAAAATTTATGGGATTGCTTTGGAAGCTCAGACACTCTCTAAATATAAAATGAAAACAAATAAAACTGTTGGATCTGCTTGAGACAAAAACACCAACTTCAAAATCTGCTGCATAAAAATAAACAGCTATTCTACTGTTACCAAATGAAGTGTATCTTTATGTACCGAACATGACATTTCTCATTTGTTTTGTAATTTTGTACTACTGAAAAAAAAATTTAGCTCACATTTCATTACTATGTTCAATATATTTATTAAATATCCCCATCTTCTGTCGAAACAGAGCAGTAATTTTTAAGTTTAATACCTTTTGCACAGAAAAACATCACATAACGTATGCACCTCCAGGTATTTCTGAGATTTTGAAAAAACCTGACCTGGGGAGAGGTGTCATTTTATTGAGTCAAAATATCAACACTTTGAGGAAAGAACATTGCCCTAATTAGTCATAAGGTGTACTGTACAGTTGCAGAGAGATCACCTAAAATCTTAAGCACAAAATATTTTTAAGCCTCTCTTTCATATACCTGCAGATAAATTCAGTATTTATCCAACTTTAAATACATTTTTGTTTGACCCTGACATCTGGTGAACAGGACAACTCTTTTGTCTTGTTCCCTGCAGTTACATTAATACTTACTGTCCAGGCACCATTACATCTATAAAATTACTACAGATCAACAGTTAAATGTAATACATTAACTTAAATATTAATAAATTCTAGGATGTATACCCAAGTATTTTTAAAAATATTCTTCTAACATTTCACTTAAGTGTTATGTTAGCTTAATTTTGACTTAGTTTGTTCAGTAGCCCTTTATAGTTTCTTTTCATTCTACTGATATGTGAAAAGTAGCAGAGTACTTTTCATAATGTGGGCAAAAAAAGTTTAGAAGTCTTTTGAATAATATCACGTTAAGTTTTTTCAAATAAACAGTATTAGAATGTCACTTTGTAATTAGGTGTGAAATTCACCATGCCTTGACTGGAAAACAGCCAGATGCAAGCACTACTTACAAAGCACAACAGTGGCACAAACTTTTCTGAATCTTTCATCAATGTTCATTTAGAATTTACGGAGGTTTTGGCACTACATTTCAGAATGACCCCTAGATTCCTGCTTTGTAAATATACTTTACAAGGGAACAGCATCTTAAATAACTGAAAAATTACTATTAGTTTTTCAGTACTATACAATAAAATAAAATACACTTAGGTAGAAGGCTGTAATACTGTCAATTTATCTCTCACATTTTCACAGTGGCTATGTTGATAACCACTACCCTAGGTAACTACAGGAGATGCAAAAGATACTTGCTATGATTGTATATTCAAAGTTTGAGCTACTATAAAACTCATTTTGAATGAAGAAAGCAATCCTGATTTTACACTAGTCTCTTAAATAAACTGGAAAATTACTTAAAACAGTAAATGTTCTATTGTTCCATACCAAAACACAGTGTGTGATCTCTCCCTTTGGTAGGTTGCTGCTGCATAGCCAAACTATTCTCAGAACTACTCCCCCAGCTACTGACAATGCTGAAGATGCTGGACAGAGACAAAGAGTAGACATGTTGAAATGCTGCAGACACGTGCAGATACTAAATAAAAATACTAGATCAGTACGTAAGTCTGTATTATGAATGACATAATGAATGACTAAACATCAACAGTGCAATTTCATGCAGAACCTAATTAAATCAAAAGCAAAAAAATTTTGGAAAAATAAACGGATCATTTCAAGTAAATTTCTGTGCGCATACAAAAAAAAAAGTAACAAAACGGTGCTCTTAAAAAAATGTTTACAAAGCCAATGAACTTTAATTGGTGGCACCACCTTTCTAATGCAGCTATACCTATAAATATAGGTCTCTAACTGTCGTCTATCAAAGTAACTCCAAACTTGTCCTATATTAAAGTAATGGATGAAGGACAAGTAAACACATAGCAGAAATGCTACAAAATCTCCTGCAAGGCAGGAAAAAAATCCTTTGTTTAGAAGGGATGAAACACACAGAGAACAAATTACACGATTAATTTGGGGTCACAGAAGATGAATGAACTAGTTTTGCCACCTTTCTACACTCTGAAGTGAGTACAAGTGGTATAACTACTGTGGAACTGACAGACCTGAGAACTATTGGAAAATAGTCCAGGCAGCATTATTAAAAAAACCCCAACCAAAACCAAGGATGAAACACTTCTAAGATTTTGCTCATTTCAGTACTTCTGAAAGTGTTGACAGTTTATACAAACTGGGACAGCAACAACATGCACAGTTCAAGCCTGTGATCCCTATCTGATAGGAAATCTCGGACTTTGCAAAACGCAGCAGATACCAGGTATCTAATTAAAAGGAAATATTCTAGTATCACTATGTGTGTATGAAGGAATTGGTGCTCCAGGTCTGGTCTTGCTGTCCCACAACTGCAGAACTGGAATCCTATCCGTATAATAGGATGAAACTAAATCTGTACCTGAGAAGTGAAGCAAGGAACTGAGCAAGGAAGGCCACTGGCCATGGCTGCAGCCTATAAACACACATGGATGTAAACACAGCTAACACTCACAGAGGGAGAGCAGCACAATCAGGCCAGTTTCAATCCATTAGTTATTAGCTGTAACTCTGAAATCTTCATTCTCAGAACATTGCTAGAATTGTTTCTAGCAATTCCCTTCAAAAATATTTACTGGATGTAAAGATTTCCTTAGAACTAAACAGATCAGGCACAGTTAACAGTGTAGGAATAGGCATTTCTGTTTGCACCTGGGTGATGCCTTTTATAAATGAGCCTATTAAAGGTTTGTCTTGTCATGCTGAAGACAGATGTAAGAAAACCATGCAAGTAACAGGCCCTCTCCCCAAAATCTCTGAATGTGCAACTGCCCACTGGCTGATGAGGAAGAAGGAAAAAAAGAAGCACAATCATGTGAAATTATTAAGCTTAAAGACCCAGAAGCAGAGGGAGATATTTTTTATTCTGTCCTTAAGGGGAGATCGGTCACACTCTCCCCAAACACTAGAGAGATGAGTAAAACTTTTAGCTGTCTGACAAAGAAGATAAATTCCACCTCAAGAGCCTATTTACATTCTGCAGCAAGGAAATCAGACTAAGGATCACATCAGTGAAATGAGTTAGAACCTGGAGGGACACCATGGAAAGAACTATCTTGCTGAATAAGGTTTAAGAGGGCTTATTCACTGAATACTGGCAATTCAGGCATTTTCATCCTCTTTGCAACTAAGGCAATAGCACCAACAAATCCATACTTGCAAATAAGAAATTAATAAACTAAAAAGAACTAATTTAAGCTTTGGATATTAAATTTAAATACATCCCAGAAATTACTGCAGGTATATAAATGCACAATCAGTTATTACCCAAAGTCTTCTGCTTCCTGCAGCACATTTGAATGGGTAAGAGGAAAACTTATAATTGAAACTTGCATGGCAAAGTATGTCTTATCAGGTACACTGCAACCTCAGGGAAATGTTGAAATACTTCACCTCATAATTAAACCAGTTTAACTTAAAACACTAAGCTGGCTTTCAGAAGTAAAATTCATTTGCACTTGTCAGACGGCTTTTATGGGTGAGACGGCTAGGCCCTTAACTCTAGGATCAATGTTTACAGAGATAGTGCTTACAGTTTGGCAATAGAGAGAAGATGTAAATGCCCATACCTTTTGTTCCACACTGGTTAACAAGGGAGGAATACCAGAAGATGGGGAGTTTGCCAGACCCAGTGCATCGCAAATAGCTTGCACTTCCTGAATAATTTCATTGTGCTTTTCCAAATGAGAGCCTTTACTTTTCTTGCTGTGCAGTATCTTTAAAGCTTGAAGTTCTGTACTTAGAAATACTAGAGAGAAAAGCATCAAAATGGCAGATTTAGAGACACTCAAGTATTTCTGCATCCACATTCTCAGTACAGCTACAATATATAAATATTGTATATATACGTATACATATTTGTAAGATAACCATGATAAAAGGGAGACTCTCAGTTCTCTCCTGAACAGGTCAGTATCAGTTTCCTATTCTTTACCTCAATTTCCTCTCACCTGACTTCCTACCTTCAGTCTACACACTGCATTTAACTGTTCAACTCCCTTCTGCCACCAGACCCCAAGCTCCTTGGCTAGTTTCATGTTAGCACACTGGTTCCTGCTGCCACTCCTTTGTCCAAGTCCAACTTAAACTTAGACGTTGTTTCTCTCAATTCTGCTTTCAGCACCTTCAAATTGTGCAGCCTTTCTGTTCAAGCTGCCCTGAGACCCCTCACAAACACAGGAAGCAAGGTCTCAGTTTAGGTGAGCTGGAACAATTGGATCAAGAGAGGGATCAGGAGGTCTCAGTAGGTTGCACTATACTTTTAAAAGAAATTTTAGTTTCTGCTAAAACAGCTTTCTAGTGCTGCTCTAGTTTTCACTTTGCACAAGTGAGTTGATGCATGCTGAGCTAGGAAGTAATGACTGTACATACCAACTTAAATACACATAAAGAACACTTCAATGTAAATTGTACAGTAATAATAAAGTATGCACCTAAAATACTGTATTATAAATGGGAAAAATTATTATTACTTACATAGGAGTTTGAGACAATCTTCTTTCTCTCTTAATCTGTCTTTGATGTCTCCAGATATCAGTGACGAATACGGACAAGCCATTTCTCTCAGGAAGCCACTAATTTCAAGCTGGAAGCTCTCTATATCTTTCACACCTATTGAAATAAATGCACAATTAATGGCTTCTTACAGAAATATCAAACTGCAATCTAATTTTTTTAACTTATACACTTAAATTGCAGATTTCAACAGCCCAAAGATTAATCACCTACCGCCCCATTAACGTGTTTCTTTAAAAAGTCCTACATACAAGCAGATATGCCTTCTAATAGTATATTGTACTCGTGCTTTGAATGAGGTAATGCTACAGAAGTCTGTGAAGACATGAATGCAAATGAACATCAGCAGGAAGTGAACAGTTTATGTCACTAAATAGTGTGATTTTCTGATGAAGAAGTCACAAGAGTCATGAACCCATTATTTTCAGCGATTGTTTTTAGTTCCGCTACTTTTTTGGTGAAAACATAAGTAATACACAATCCCATCCAAATTCCAGCACTCGACAGAAATAATCAGGCAGTGCTACCGGGCACCTCCTGTACCCACACACGGTGCTGACGGGAACACCACGTTGGACCAACAGCCCGAAAATACCTGGCACTGCAATTTGTGCCATCAAAATATGACTGCAGGCACGAATGTACTTTTTACATTTACAAATACCTAAAACCACCCCAAACCACCTTCTTTCTCCCTTTTGAGAGTCTTCACAACACATGACCTTAATCTAAGAGCTGCGTATACATAAACATCAGCCTGAGTCTGGCTACCTTTCAGCTTGCTTGTAAACTTCAACACTGGAATTTCACTATTAACAGAACAATATGGGTCTAAATCCACTGAACAAATACTAAATTAACATTCATATACCATCTGTTGCAGTAATGCTTTCTTCCATATTACAAAGGGACTTTATCTGGGAACCTAACCAAATGCAAAGCTCAAAAAATTCTGGTGAAGACAATCCATTTTCTGTTGCTTTATTCAGGGCTTCCTCCTCCAACAGGGCACCCGTGTACCTGTACAGGCAGATAAGCATTAGTAATAAGTAAGTGTAAAATAAAATATACATATTTTCCAGTTTTTTACTCTAAGCTAGTTAGTAACTACAGTTAAAGGAATTAGTCTTTCTACATTACTTTTGTTAACCAAAAAATTATTGGTCCTTTATAAACAAAAGAGTTTTCCAGAAAATATGAGGCAGGCGTTTTCACATGTCTCTCTGAAAACAGACTTTTATCTCTCAAAACACGCCTGCCAGAGAAGAACTCAAGTATAATTCAAGTGTTTAGTCAAATTGCCTCCTAACATTAACAATTCACTGCCCTGGAGTACTGGCAATAACGTAACTGAAAATTAAATTTTGCACAGTTTTTGTCCCGTACCATCCGAAGCACATCGCGGGAGGCGGGCAGGCACCGAAGAACGAGATGCTGCCCCGCCAGCCTCCAGTGGCCGCCCCAGTGCTGACCACCGCTGCTGCACCCCTGCACCCTACGGAGCTCCCGGGCTCCTCTGCCCTCCCTGCACTACCCCCAGGGCGAGCCCACCGCCCACGCCGGGACCCCGCTCCCGGCNCTCCGCAACGCGCGCCCGCCGCCGCGTTCCGCTGCCGCCGCGCGGGAGCCTCGGTCGGGGGGAGGCCCTCGGCTGCCCCCGCCCCTCTCTCGGCGGCCGCCCCCGCTCCGAGGGGCCGCGGAGCGCGTCCGGGCCACCCTCGCCCGTGTCTGGGGATGAGGCTTTCATACAGCCCTGCTCTGCCTTTCCGCCCGTGCTGGGGAGCGCCCTGGCGGGGCTCCC
>VXAD01007755.1:634491-713428 GCA_013399195.1 Dicrurus megarhynchus | reverse complement strand
GGCTCGTCTCCAGGCCCTGCGGCTGTGGTCCGGATTTGGCCCCAAACCCCTGCCCGCTGCAGTCGCCTACCCTGCTCCGTCGGGTACCAGCCACCTAGGGATATACAGGGCCAGGAGAGACTACAGCCACCCTTTTGGGCTTTGGACGTGGCTCATGCCCAGGGCAGCCAGTTCTGCCACTATTACCCCAAGCTGCCTCTGGGATGTGGTTCGAAAAAGCAGGTTTTGAGGCCTGGACTTATGTGATATTTCTGGGACCTCTCAAGTTGTGAAATTCTGCCTAAGATGGTGNCGAGCCCTCCCAGCCCCCGCCGGAACGCGGGGCCCGTCCCTCTGCCGATCCCGCGCTCCCCTTCGCTCCCGCCTCCGGCCCGGCCTCTCGCCCTCGGCTGCGGTGGCCCGCTCCACGCCCAGCCGGGCTGCCCTCGGCCCCTCGCCGGGGGAGCCGCCGCTGCTCCCCGGTTACCCCAAGGCCTCCAGCGCGTCCAAGATGTCGCTCTCCATCCCCGGGCCCGGCGGCAGCTCCCTCATGCCGGCGCCGCGCCGCGCGGTGCCNGATATTTCTGGGACCTCTCAAGTTGTGAAATTCTGCCTAAGATGGTGCAACCTATATCTCCTGGGCACCTGTAGTTCTGATTTTCTACTGTGGGCTGCCTCAGCCCTGCTGTGCATGATTTTGGCTGAGGTGGACTTAACTCTCTTCACAGTGGCTGGTATGGGGCTGTGTTTTGGGTGAGTGCTGAAAACAGTGTTGATAATATAGACATGTTTTTGTTATTGCTGAGCAGCAGTTGCACAGAGTCAAGGCTTTTTCAGCGTCTTGTATTCTCATAGTAGAGAGTACCCCCACCTGTGAAGGGACTGGGGGGCATGGGAAGCTGGGAGGAGGAACAGCCAGGACAGCTGACCCCAACTACCAAAGGGATATTCCAGGCCACGTGGCATCATGGTCAGTATATAAAGCTGGGGGGAAAAGGAGTGAGGGGGGATGTTTGAAGTGATGGCATTTGTCTTCCCAGGTAACTGTNTTGTTATTGCTGAGCAGCAGTTGCACAGAGTCAAGGCTTTTTCAGCGTCTTGTATTCTCATAGTAGAGAGTACCCCCACCTGTGAAGGGACTGGGGGGCATGGGAAGCTGGGAGGAGGAACAGCCAGGACAGCTGACCCCAACTACCAAAGGGATATTCCAGGCCACGTGGCATCATGGTCAGTATATAAAGCTGGGGGGAAAAGGAGTGAGGGGGGATGTTTGAAGTGATGGCATTTGTCTTCCCAGGTAACTGTTGTCCTGGGGATGGCTGAACACCTCCCAGCCGGCCCATGGGAAGCAGTGAATTAATTCCTTGTTTTGCTTTGCTTGCATGAATGACTTCTGCTTTATGTATCAAACTGTCTTCTGTCTCAACCCACAAGTTTTCTGGCTTTTGCTCTTTACTTCTTAACCTACGTGTGTTCTCATTTTTTGGATTCTCTTCCCAGCCCCAGTGGCGGGGGAGTGAGTGAATGCTTGCATGATGCTTAGTTGCCAGGTGTTGTTAAACCACAAGAGCCCTTTTGACCCTTTTTTACCAGTGTTTTCTTATATGGCCCTTCAGAAAATGCAGTGGCTGAATCTGTGCTGAAGACCAGAAGGGCATACAATCAGATGGAAGTAATTACAACATAGATGTTCTTAACGCATGAAATCTCCACAATTTTTGAACCAACTATTTTGAATTATTTCTATTTCACAGAAGACGTGGCTTTATTGAGTGCTAAGCTTTAAAAAGTGGGAATCAGGACAGCCATGACATCCTCCCATACCCACAGACAGAAATCTAGAAATTAAAAACATTGTATATGGCAGTGAGGGGAAAGAGGAGCATCCTGAAGGCTGACACACTTCTGTTGACTGTATGTGTACATCAGTGCCAGTACCTCAGCAGTCTCTTTCACAGCTCACAACTGTCTTGTACCATATGACTGAACATTAAAGGGACTTTTGTTTCAAACAGGCTAACGTAATTTCCCTAAATGAAGGAGCACGCATCTGAGAGTAGAGATTCGAACATAAACTCTTGCTCCTTTTTAAACATTAACATCCAATTAATAGAATGAGAAAACAAGGTAAGCAGAACGGGACAGAAATAGCCAGTTCTGTTTTCCTTTCTGTTTTAAAGTGGTATCTCTATGCTACCTAGAGTGATTCATCACTGTTCAGTTGTTCTGCAAAGCTGAGAAGTTTTCATATCAGTCAACAATGCAGGCTAACAAAAAGAACTGGGAACAATTAGAAGTAAAACTAGCATAACATAATCTATCAAAACTAAAAAGAAATCTGGTAATTTAAGAGATACTGTGGTACAAGTAGGTGGCAGCATTATTCCCTGGGTCTCTCTGTAAATTTTCCTACATGCCATAAAAGCATTTTGCTAATTTATGTTACAGGACAATACCTAAATTAGTAATTTCTTCCACTGTCTTTTGATAGCATTGCTGATCTATCTATCTACCTACCTATTTTATTTATATATATATTTATATATATATATATATAAAATAGCCAAGCATATGTATCAGTCACTGTTTTAATTCCACAGAGTGTTCTTGAAAAATTGTAATTTTTCTTTATAGTGGAGATGTTCTGTGTATGAGGGAAAACAAGTTGGAATTTCCCAAATTGTCTCTTGACACCCACAATTAAAAGACAATTTTGGTTGTGATTATATACTTACATTCCTCTCGTAGTGTTAACCATTCATGCAGTCCACAGCTTTCTCCGTGTCCATTACTGAGTTTCCCATCTGTGGGGGAAGGAAAAAGAATCATGAGAAAGCTGGCTAAAATACATTTTGTAACCATCTATGCCCATGGGTGTGGACTTTGCCTTTTCCCCATGCCCTTTGCAATATACAAACACAAACATAAAACACAAACAAACACACAAGTGAGAATACCGAAGGAAGAGGTATCAGCACACAACCATTACTTTCCAACAGAAGGCCTATGTGGCTTTAGCTAGGTCACCAGTGCCCTAGAGCTTTTCAGTTTTTGTCAGGATTTCTTGTTCACTAGTCTGCCAGTTAGCAGTTATCTCCCTCAGCAGTCAGGTAACTCTTGGTGCTAGCACAAGGAAGAAAAAGAGGTGCACAGCCAGGATTAGAAAATGAAGATCTGGATCAGCACTGACTTGAATCAGCTTGAACTGATACAAAATGGCAGCTGTGTCTGTCTGCACAGCAAGGTGAAGATGGGAATTTTGGGGAAAGGTCTTCTGCCAATTTATTATTATGTATTATTAGGTATGAAATCTCTACGATTACAAGTTGCCTGCAATCTCGCTAAAAAACAAAATACACGACTCAGTTTTCTGTTGAGGTGGGTAAACCTCAATCTTTTACTTGTATGAATATGACAAGTCACAAATTGTTATGCTGTCAAAACTGCTTGAGGAATGTTCCTGCTGCCAGGCTTGCAATGGGCATTCTCAGACTGCCTCATGGCAAGAATGGGCTGGAAGGGTCCTGCTTACTGCTGCAGCAGGGCCATCACCTCCTGGTCTGCACTGCCAGCAGAGATGGCTTTGGGTGCTATGTGGTAGCATTAGCTATGTGCTCCTAGAAGGAAAAATAAAGCTGCCCACAGACGCATCAGCTGCACATTTAAAAACTTCATTGCTTAGTCCTTCTCATATGCAGCATAGGAATAAAAAATGAGATCTCCTGAATTCAAACAAAACAGAGGCAGACACTGTTTTAATGCAGGAGGAGTACAAATAATTTGTAGAACTAAGAAACATTTAGCAGACAATTAATTGACCACTAGAGGGGATCATAGGAGTGGAGGAGTTGAATGTACTACATGATAAATGCTTTCCTCTAATGCAGGCTCGCCTACGTGTGATGTTGTACTGTATGTGCACAGTTTAAAAAGGATTGAGAAAAGACAGCACTCTCTGCATACTTAAGTTGATATAAGAAGCTTATATTAAGTTTAAAATACATCAATAACAGGTTTAGTTGTTACAATGAGATCGCTTCTTTACACAGATATTTTTTCACCAGTTTAACTTAGTACAGAATAAGTCTGTTCAGCTTCCATCTGTAAAAAGGTGCTAATCATTCTTTTAACCTAGTAAAAAAAAAATAGGTTCTGTTCTTCAGACTTGCTGTCATTTAAACAAGTGTAGCTTGCTTGTTTAAACGCTAATGTTAAATTGCTTTTAATCCTTCTTATTCTTATCTTTAAGGATGATTTAGGAGTAGCCACCCCAGGCAGTATAAACCTCATTACATCATTGTGGAATCAGACTGCAAGTTGACATTGATCTATGTATTTTAATTACATCAGTCTCACAAAAAAAGTATTTGCAACGTGAATGATGTGATATCAATGTCACCGAACCTGAACAAATTTCCACTAGCTACAAGGATCCTGCCCATGCATTTACTGGCTATCCTGCTGAAATTGAACTTGACATCCCATCATAAATATTTGATTTAGAAATCACTCTTCTAACATCTTCCAGACCAAATCAAGCCACCTGAAGTAGTGACATCCAAGTTTTCAGTCCAGAATGAATTCTTTCAAGAAACTATGCACAGTAATAAATTCTGCAGAATGTAAAGTTCAGTTCCTTGAAAATGGACTGCTCTCAAATGACTTCGTTGTGGCACATCTCTCTGGACAGGGGTGGGAGAGGTCAGAACCTTGCACAATGACTGCGACATACTCACTAGTACCCTTTTTCCAGTACTTGTCTAAGAAGATGGTGGCTTTTCACTGTCCTTGAGTTGGAATAAAATGAATAAGGCAGTCTAGCTTTGTAAGGTTATAGACTTAATTGCACACAGTTGAAGTTACTGAGTTTTGTCATTTACCTTTGAAGTAGTAGGTGTGGGGCCTAACTATTTCAGTGAGACGTGCTTGCACCTTTCAGCATCACTAAATAAACAATCTGCTTCTCTTTTTTTCTAGAGGTGCATTACAAGAGAAGCATTATGACTGTTGGAAAACCTAGATTTCTTTTTGCTTAAGTAGAGTCTAACGCAGAATATATTAATACACAACAATACAGAAAGAAAGGCATTGAACATAAACAGCTTTATAAAAGGGAAAGCTGAGTGACTCGTGGAATTGCCTGCACCTTTCACCTCTGTCAGGGGACTCAGTTTAATTGTCTTCTTGCTACCAACATAGTAATTATCCTGTGAGGACTAATTACTTCTGAAATTTCTGTTGCTGTTTTTTTTTGTTTTTATAGAGAAAGTGAGAAGATGATTTAGCCCATAGGCGCCCAGTGAACATTTGTTTGCAGAAGAGGCAGCAGAGTGCTGGTCATAATTCTGTAGACATTATTCCATTATGAATGAGACTGAAGCCACAAACTAGTGCAACATATTAAGTGAGCAAAAAAAAGACAGCCCTGCAGTAAGTCTGGCCCCTGCTACAGCAAATGTTCAGCCTGGCAGGACAAAGCAATGAATATTCCAAGTTCATACTTCTCATTCTTTTAAAAATAAACTGCCCATTTTTCTCTTCAGACCATATGGCATGAATCATTTCAGTGAAGCATTCATCACATCATGATTTACACTGACATTATTTCTTAGAAGTTAAGTGGTGGGGCTTCACTGGGAGCAGCTTCATGTATTACAGCCATTCTCTTTCACTTGTTTCACTGAAAGGTAACTTCATTAATCTCAGCTCAAAACTGGAGTTATGGGAGTGAAACCCAAGCACAAAGTGTTCCTGCTTTTAGGTTTTCTGGTTGAAAATTAATTTCCTCATAAACACAAGCTTTTTATTTTAAGCTTTTATTCTCATTTGTGATGGAGTCATAGGTGCCTGATTGCTACTTACTTTGTTTTCATTTTAAGAAAGTAGAACAGAAAAAAGTCTTACGATAGTTACAGCAAATATAAATTTAATTAGAAAATGCTGAATATTTAAATGGCAAAGAAGGTATGTGATCAGGAGTGTGAGTTACCTGAGAGGGATTCCCTGAGGTCAGAAACCTGCTACCAAGTCCTGTGTCAGTAACACTGGAAGACTGCAGAGTTGTCCAGGAAAGCCTGTCAACAGGGGCACCACAGACACTGTGCTGCATCCATAGGGAAACTGGGTATGTAGATCTACAGCAGCTCCCTCTCTCAGCTCTTAACTCTCTTTTATTACTACCTGTTTCTTTTTTTCCATGGATTTCCCAAAATTAAGTGAATCTTCTGTGGGTTTTCCCCCTATTAACTCCCTGCTGAGAGATCAGAGAAAGAAAGAACTTCTGCATATAGTAAGACAAAATTATTTCTCTGCTAGTCATGTACACAGTGTGACATTGGGAAATCACTTAAAACTTTGTACTTCAGGTGTAAAAGAACAGTGTTTTCTGTAGTAAAGATGGTAGACCAGAGCTTAATACATATAAGAAATAATAATAATCATCCTTCTGACCTTGACTGATAAAATGTAAAGTATCAGAATATCAATCCTAGCTAAAATAAAAGACAGGAAACATGGAATATTATTAAATTATGGTAATATTTTGCTTCTAAAAAAATCCCTGAATCAAAACATAAAGTGGCAAATGTTGGGTCTTAAATGTAAAGCTGAGACTTTCAGAGTATGAGACATCCATTCCACTGGGGCTTGACTCACAAGTCATACTTCACAATTTATAGCAAAACTGGATTCTTAACATATTGGAGTAAAGATTTTTAACAAGCTTCCATCTGTTAAACCAGCGAATTGGCTTGGTCTGATCATGCTTGCTGTTTTAATAAATAGCCAGAATCATTTTTCAAACCACAGCTTTCAAATTAGTTTGGAGCATTCCAACTCACCCTCGTTGTGGCCAGTCCTGAAAGATTGACGTTGCTTGTACGTTTGGAGGAGCCTACACCACAGAGAGAGCCCAACCTCCCGTCCTGGTGGCTTGGAAGAAAGGCAAACCAGTGCCATTTAGGAAGGGTGGGCTGAGAAGTTACCTCAGGATAGCCACTTCCTTGACTAATGGTATTGCAAATGAGACATAATTGGTCTCAAACAGGAAGGGAGTGAACCACTAAAGTCCGAAAGCAACTCCCTGTCTGGAAGGTGTGTTTGCCACAGCAAAAAAAAGCTACTTGTTAGCATGGGAAAATGAACTGAGGGCAGATTTGGTTTTTTGCTGGGTTTTTCTTTTTCAGCAGCACAAATGAAAATGTAAATAAAGAAGTGTGCATGGAATTAAGTCCTTGCTTTTCTGTCTCTATAACAAGACATTTAGGGTATCTATCTTTTTCAATCATTTTATATGTTAGTATTAAAGGTTAAAGCAAAGCATCAGTAAAGTTAAAATGAATGTTTGTGGTCCAGAGTAAAGCAGTCAAAAAGCCATCAAAAAGAAGTAATAATGGGAGAAGTGATTTAAAAAAAAGGGGGGGGGATTAAAAATATGACTATTAACAGCTAAAAAGATACACTAGCATGAAAGGCTGAACATGTTTGTGATATGCACCATGCTTCTCAAGTCTTGAGTGATAGGAGTATCCAAAACAGGAAGTGATGAGGATTTGGATGCTGACCACCAATCTGTACCATTGGAGTTTTTCTTATGAGACAACAGGAATAAATGAATTTTGCAGTTTGTTGTTTCTTCTCTATTTCTGCATCCATGCTCATCAGTTTCTCACCCATGCTTTTGTGGGGTGTTTGATCCAAACTTTTTCTCCTCTCCATCTCAGTCTTGTCCTTGTCCGAGTTCTCCTCATGAACTTCAAGAGACTGCAAAGCACAGGAAGTGACACAGGTTCAGTGAAATGATGGCTTAAATAATCTAATCTATGTGAAGAAATTGAGGTGACATAGCTGAAATAATAAAAAATTGAGTAAATTAAAGGACTGTGAAGCATTTGAACCCAAAGTATTGAAATCTGACAGCATTAGAAGCAAATAAAAAAAGTATGATGTGGCCTTTAATGTATGGAGTCTTCCTCTCATGGAAAATTCAATACAAACTCACATACATGCACACATCCATACATATATGTATGTATATTTAAAAGCAGGTCCTTAACTTATATTTCAGGCTGGGGGGAGGTTTTGGTTCTTAGTCTCTCTTTTTCAAATGATTCATCTAGGAACTGCTTTTGTGAAAAGTTCTTAGCATAATTCTATTGGATTCTCCTAGAAAAAGAAATAAGGTATTTTTAGAAAGCTTGTTTTGCTTTCCCTTGAACTGTAGGGTGCTTTTTTTTTAATAGTAACTCAGTCTTTTGGTTTTCTTTCACCCCTTTCACTCCCTCTGTTGCTATTCCTTGAGAACTGTGGGTGGCCGATGAAGCGGTGAACATCACATGATGTCACTTAGCAACCTGATGTTCATAAATAGCAACAATCATTTTTCTAATGGCTATTTTTTCCCGTTAAAAAAAAAAGGTTAGATCCATTCCATTCTGACAGTGCTGAATTCTTCATCTGACTTCCAGTACATTTATTGCTTATGCTTTCCTTTTTGGGGGTCCAATTTCACATGATTATATCATGGCTGATGCTATTAGGATGCTTCTAACTTTTTTCTGAGCTTACTGGTAACATGTAATGACAGTAATTATTAGCACCATTGAAGATCTTTAAGAATAGTCTCCTCTCCCTTTTCCTCAATGCCTGCATTGCATGTCTCAGATGCTCTCAACACACTCTTGGTGAGATGAAATCAGAAGGGTCATCCACAAACAATATTTTTATTTTTAAATACCTTTGGGGAATGCTCAGGAAGCTCAGAGATTTATCAATTCTTTCAGAAAGAATCTGGTAGGATTTGTGTGTATCCTCTTAATATTAGTATAATCATTTAAAATATTGGTTTTACTGTGAAGGACTGTCTCTGTTAAATGACAAATTTTTGCAAACAGCTTACCTTCACATGAGTATTAAGACAGAAACCAAAAGATAAGATTATAAACTATGGAAAGTAGAATTGTGCAAGCCTTTGAAAAGGATCTTGCAAAAAATTGCGTAGGAAATACAGCGAAATTATGCAACCACCTAAGCCCAGCTTGTCCTCAAGGAGTTCTCTCTCTGAAAGCACAGAAGAAAACCCAACCCCAAATCCTGTCCGTGCACCATCAGTTCCCCTCTCCTCAACCATATGGCTGCTCCTCAGAGAGCTGGGGGCTCTGTAACTGAGAAGAGGGAGTAATGTGGGTGAAACCAAGACGCTGTCATCGTGTATGCGTGACCGCTTCCACAAATCCTCCAGCTACTCTGTAAATACTCCTCTCCCTCTCACTATTTGCATTGGTAATTCATACACCAAGTAAGTAATGGTTGAACTACACAGATAGGGAAATGTATCTGGTTTTCTTGCTCCCTTTATTGTTTCTTTAAATTTGATTAAAATACATATATACTACAGAAAAGGGAAATAAGGAAGACTGTAGTTCCTTCCTATTTCCAAGACATCTTTGTCATTCATACCTTCTTTCTGTGGATCTGCATTTCAGTTCTATAAAACTACGGGAAAAAACCCCTCTGATAGAAACACTTGTGCCCCAGAGCTCTATACTGCTCTCACATAGCTGCAGTCTCTCCCATCAGCAAACTGTTGCTATCTGAGCCACTTTAGGCACAGCAGCTCATGTCTGGAGGGTGACAGCAATGAAATCTCTACAAGCAGTCTTGAAATTCCAACTTCACCATGTCTGGTGGAAGCCAGAAGAATAAAACTGCAAAATAAACTGCTTCCTCTTGTTGAGGGAAGTGAGGACAGAGGTACCTAATCAACAGCTCTCCATCTTCTAAAACCTTTAAACTCAACAGGAGAGGTGGATAAAGTGATACCTGTAATATATTACTTTCTACATTTTCTTCCTGTGAGCAAGCAAAATTAAGACTATTGTAATGAAAGATGAGTTAATCCAAGCTGGGATTTGATGTAAATTATGCAGACTGAGAAAATGAATGAGAGATTATGGCCTCTGCAAATGCATTTTTTATTCTCTGCCAGTACAGGGTTTATTTTTTTTTAATTCACATTTTTATTACTATGTACATGAGGGGATTATTCACAGAAATCACCACATTCAGGGTGTGCTGGCTGGAGACATAGGAAGAGAAAGTCCTTAGCCTGATTACTTCCCAAAATACTTCTATTTGCCTCACAATCTTTTTGCATTTTACAGTGTGAATTAGAGTTGGAAGACCTATCTAAATCAAAGAGAGGTTGTGGGGTGTAGCAAAACTAAAATCTCAAAACAGTTATGAGCTGCAATGAAGATGATTTTAGGAAGGAAGGCTCTTTCATGCTCTTTGTATGTCAGTAGATGGTGCTCTGTATACTATCTACACACACAATGTATAAGCATAGAATGGTTTCATAAACAGTGATTAGTATGTAGCCTTCCCTTAGTGCAATGGAAAGAACTGGGCAAAAAACCTATATAGTAAATTCAAGCTATTCAAAATTCTAGTTACATTTACTTGAAAATATATGTTTTGTTCCTTATTTTCTAGCTTATCTTTGAGTTCAGGTGTGTTCATAGAGGGGTTTTGCTTCAGTAGATCTGGCTTCTGCAGCAAAATATCAGGTAGCAAGTGAAAACAAACTAGTAAGTAAGTAAGTTTGCTTCACAGCTTAACTGAATTTCATTGTAAGCTCCATACACAGAACTACACGTTGCATTTAGATCCATTTAGGTACTTACCTGAGAATGATATTCCTTCATAGTCTTTTAAAAGCCCCATTTTAACAGTAAAATTACTTTTAATACATTTTATGTTAACTCTTGATGCTGACCTTACCAAATTATCATTCTCCTTATTTGTTCCGGACATTAGGGGACACCTCTAACACAATTGGTATTATTTAGGACTTCTTTTGTAGGAGCTTTTGCTCATCCTTATTTTATTTTTTTTACTCTGTAGGCACCCATTCAGACACCAACCTACCTAGAAGATTTCCAATCATAAATAGGAATAAAAAGTAAGTAGTGCTGAGACATGACCAAACTTTGAGGTATGCTGTTTCCTATTTCTTTTACAAATGAAGAGTTCAGCATCTTGCAAGACAGGAAGCTCTCTGTTTGTTACAAATCACAGTATGTACAAACTATGTAAGTTGTCAATGGCCCACTATTTTGGCAATGGAAAAGCTCCTTTAAGACAATTTGAGTACACCTTGTAGGCATCCAGGGATCTTTTCACCACTCCATTCTCACACAGAGCTGGCGCTCCTTGCTCTCTATTTAAACACAAAAATAAAAATAAAGATAGTGAAAAAGTATTTTTAAATGGAAGAAGTTGGATTAGTTGGTGATTCCACTGAAACTGCTGTGTTTCCAGAAGAAAAATATGGTGAACATAAAGAAGGAGTCAGGATAACATCCTGGAGCAGTTTCCAGGCCAGTTTTCAGCTCCATCAGTTTTCTTGAAGACAAGTTAATGGAGGGGCTCAAGTCTTCCCCTAGGTTTTGCATGTGACCAGCTGCAATGCTGTGATGTAAATATGCAGCCTATCTTTCATAAAAGATGAAAAGTCTTAGATGTGGAAGGGTAAAGCTCATAAAACTGACTGATCTGAGCAAGAGATAGTTTAGTTATCCAAGGAAATACCAAGGGATAGGCAAAGGTCCAGGGGTTGCTGTTGTTCTAAGTAACAGTCAAACTGTATTTTTTAATCACTAAGAAAAGAGGGGTGGAGGTTGTATACTTCAACCCATTATTTCTGCATTTTCTGTGTTGTGGGAGATCCAAATTCGAACTTCTACTGTGCAGCCTTTGGTCACGCTCCTCAGGTCACACCCCTCCAGCACCCCCAGACCCATCTGCCAACCCCATCACCCCATCATGTGTGATGCCAACCCGCCCTCCCCCTGCCTGCTGTCCCCTCTTCATGTCCCCAGCCACGGCCCCCCCCATCTCACCCCCATCATGGCCCTGTCCCCATCCCACCAGGCTGCAGGCTGAGGCTTTCTCAGGCAAGCCTTCTTCTTGAAGACTGTCAGTTATGAATAAATTGTTTTCACTGAGAAATTTCTAGAATGAAGGCCTCCCCTACCCAGCTGCACACCTTGGAAATGTGCCTTTTTGACACAGCAAATGTGTGTTCTATAGAAAGCAAACTGCACTAAAGAAATTTGTCAGAGAGCCCTGTGGATGAACAATCACCAAACATTAGGAGCACTCTGATGGGGTCCAAGCCTGGCACTCTTAGCCCAAGGGGTTACTCAGACAGGCTGAACTACTGGGACTAATTCACATGCCCTCCTTACTGGAAAATTTTAGGTACTAAATCAAGAATCACAGATAAACTATGAGGAACCTCTGTTTTGTGAATCCTGGCAGATCCCTGGAGCTGCCCAGCAACTTGCTGTTTGGTCTGATTGCAACCTGATGCACCTGTATGTCCAGCCAATATATAATATACATTCACACATGAAATATTAGGCACTGAGTGGTTTCAGGTGCTTTTTAGTGTGGAGTAGATAAGGCAACTGAGTGTGTCTGTAAGTGCCTACAGAGACACTTGAGGAAAAAAATCCTTGCTCTGAATTTAGCTCACAATCCCTGTGCGGCGCAGTTGGCTGTCCATGAAAAGGGAACACCTCCTGGAAGTATTATAAAGGAAACCACTTGGTAAGACTGAGAAGTAGAGGCAGTACAACTGTACAGAAAGGGGGGCAGGTTAATGTACTTGATAGAATAAGACTCTCTTGAAATATAGATCTCAGCTGGAGAAAACACATTTTCAAACAAAAATGTTAAGTAAGTTTCTTTCTAGATTCTACAACTGTAGCAAACATTTATGAAGAAATGACCAATTTGAGAATCAAAAGGAAGATTAACAGCTTTAGTTTTATATGCTAGCAGCCAAATTCATTTCTCACTTTGTGGAATTCATCCAGGCTTCTACTCTCTAACTTTAGTGAGTTATTCCAGATTTAAACCAGTGTAAGCAAGGGCAAGTTAAAAATACTTGTGCCACAATTGGCCTTGAAAATATATTTCTCCATGATAGACATTAAACTGCTGAGGCAGACAGCATGTCTTGCCCATAATAATTTTGTATTTGCTTCTTTTCCTCAGTCCTTAAAATGAGTTCATGACTTCATGACTCTTAAGAGTAAATGTATTATATAATGAATACACTTTTTATTCAATATTTGGGGGAAGTTAAAGTACATGTTTTATGTAATAATACGGCATGGAAAAAGCAGTGATAACAATCTCATGAAGGAGTTAATATGAAGGCACTTAGTTAATCCTGTGTTCTGAGGTAAACGGCAGACAATCATGTAAACCTAATTAACATCATAAAACAAAGACAAACAGCATTAGCCCATCAGTGCTTGGCTAATCTCTTATTTTCTTCAGAATACCATTGCATGAAAAGGTTAGGGCTTATATACTCAATTAAACCTAATTCCATAAATGATTTGTCATGCTTTAGCCAAAATTGACCCAGACTTTCAATCTACACTCCTGCAAGCAGATCTTACTCACGCAGGTGGACCTTTGGAAACGAGCTTTGCCTAATGGCATTTCCTCCACATTATTCTGGTACCTGAGCACAGAGAGAGGGGGATTAGTGAGAAAAGAGAGAAACCACACAACCGTTGCAATAATTATGATACCAAATTTCAGTGCAGACAGTTAAGTGAAAGGAACCTTGCTGAAGCATCAGCACCTGGGGAAAGCTCCTGGGAATGAGTATGTTTTCTTTGGATTATATTTTTGGTTTGGGGGAAGAATTTGTGACGTTTTCTTTGGGGCTTTATAAAGCAAATATCCATAATGTATCATTACATTTAATTTCTGGTCATTCTGTTGTTTCCTTCTGCTGTTCGTTAATCCTGGAGGATTCTACATCACTTGTAGATAGTCTTTCCATGAATATAGCACTGTGGCTGAACATTATGAGATGTACTTTGGATGTCACAAAGGTCATTTCTTTATACCTTTATACACAGATTTGGATAGAACATCAGAGGATGGACAATATGAAACTTTAAAAAACTACTTATTTTTCACAAATTAACTTAGAATTGAGTAAATGGGAATCTCAGAAGGATTTTTGAAAAGTGAGTATTTTTTTATCTACCTGAGATAAACTAAATTTCAGCTTCTCAGATGAGGAGGATTACCAGATTAAAATATCCATGATAAACTAGCATATTTTTGCTAGGGAAAAGGGTAATAGAGTTTGGGTTTTTTGTTTTTGTTTTTTTTTCTGTTTATGTTGTACATATATGTTGCTTAAGAACAAACAGTTCAGTTATTTCATTATGTCAACTGTTAAAGGGTAAAAGTGCTAAAATCAGGTGCCAGCCCTGAATCCTTGTCCCTCTTCAGTCCTGACCTAGCAGTTGGCCATCGCCAGGGAGAGTCAGTGGGGATTTTCCCATATATACTGGGAGTGACAGTGAAGACACATAGAAGAGCAATTGTCCATCTGCTGGAAATCTCTGTTATGTTGTTCTGCTCAGTTTTACCTATGTATCTTCATCTCTGAAAGGAAGAGGAGGAAAAAAAGCTACTGGAATAGAGAACAGCTTTTCTACTTTAAACTCAGAATTTGTGCAAAATTGGGTGCTTTGTCCATGATTCATGAAATTCGATGGACATTAGCTATAAACTTTAGAATTTTTTGTTTTGCAGAGATGTCACTATGATAGACTTTGAAGAACCTTTCTATTAATTTTGTATTGTCATACTTTGTTAACTGAATTGCCCTTTTCCTGTTGCCCTTCTTGTTTTTTCTCCTAATGACAAAGCAGAGTCTAATTAAGATTAAAAAAAAAATTACTCAACTATTAGTCTTTATTGAGAACTAATAGAGTAAAGAACTCCCTGTTAAGAAGTAAAACAAATTAAGAGGGATACGTGCATGTAGTAAAGAGGTGTCATGGAATGACAGGAAAAGGGCAGCACCTTTAAATTAAGAAAGGAAAATGATGTAATAATGATTAAACCACAAAACAGAACTCCAACACAGTGAATGAGCAATGAAAATAAGGTAATAAAAAGGAGTACTGAACTAGCTCATGAGACATGTTATTACAGTGAACATTATGCTAGGACTGTTTATTTTGCTTAGCATTATGGCCACCTTCAAGGTTGCTATGACAAATGTGTGAGCGTTTAACGGAAAATGAACATTTTTTTTTAGCTAAGAAGGCATCCACCAGCTCTCTGCCTACTCAATTTCCTAAATTACGTGCCACATAAATTTAACTTCATTGGCACTAATCAAATATTAACATTAACCACTTATGGGTTAAAGCAATTTTTGAAATATTCAGTGTGTTTCTCTGTTGACATTCCTCAATCCATAAATTGTAATCCATGCAGTTTTGCTTGAAGAAAGCATTCACTCAAAATGTAAGGGACAATAACAGCACCTAAATAAGAGTTTCTACTAGCTAAAGGGCTGATCCAGATTAAAAATGAATATATACAGCTTTTACTGGATTTAAGGGCAATTAAAGTTTTTTTCATAACTGGCCTTTCAATGACTTTTTTTTCCATGGCACTGAAAGAGTCTTATTCATGTGTGACTAAGTGACACTAAAATTTATGCAAGGTTCTTACAGCAGAGGGAGTAAGGGAGGAAAAGCACAACAGGGTTTCTCCATGCGACTTAAAAAAACATTATCAATGTGGTTCATTCATTGAGCAGTGACAAACTCAGAAGCCTGTTACCAGCTGGAATAGATGTACTGGACCAAACAAAGAGGGAAAGTGGAATTGGGACAACCACAGTCTGAACGTGAGGTAAAAGTAGAGCACAAAAAGGTCATTGGAACCCAGTGCACAGGAGGGTCACACATTGACAGGGCTGTTCTCCAGGTTGTAATCCAACTTCTAAAGATTAAACTAGGTGTTTGGGATGTTTGGAGGCATAGGAAGCAGGTAAGGAGTTCCCACCTGGCCTGTCAGGATGTGTAAGGGGAGTGGTAGAAAGCTAGATTAACCTTGCAGCATTTCAAGCTGTGCAGGTAGTGCTTATTAATGTAATTAAATAATGAAAATACTAAATGGTGAGTGGGGTCACAATAGAAGCCCTGAGATAAGAAGCAAAGATGGTGTAAAAAGAATATAAGATCAGGAAGCCCAACTAATCACATCTCAGCATTTCAAAAAGAATGGATAGATTTCCTCTGCTGGGACCACAAGCTGAAGGTACACTGCTTTCTAACCTGACAACTAAAGACGTTATGTGTGGTATTATTGATGGAAACCTTGTTATATGCTTTTTCTTTCCTGAAATGTTGTTTAGGAGTCGCTTTTTTTGCTAGTTTTTTCTGTGTTCTTAGGGGATGATTGGAAGAAAACTGTCACGGTTTTTACATCTTAGCACAAGATTTGCAATTTCATCATTGAGGTGAATGATGATGAGATGAGATGTAACTCCGTCACTGCCAGATGAACAAAAAGCATCAGGAGGCTCCAAGTCACAGCACAGGAACCTGTAAGACTACAAGTGATACTGATCATATTCTTGCCTGATGTTTGCTGTTGAAGATTCAGACTTGTGACAGATCTCCAAAAGAGCTGTCCATGACATTGTCAAAGGAACTCTAGAGCAGCATGCATATAGATGAGGCACTTCTGCAAATGTTCCCAAAGCTGATGCTCTTCTCTTCTAAATCTACAGACAGCAAGTAGCATAAAAGCCTAAACTTGCTGCTCAGGGAACACTGTATGTAAGCAAACAAGTGACTGAGAACTAGAGAGAAAAAAAACACAGAACAACCCAAAACACTTTTCTAGGATGTACTTGGTGGTGGGAGAGAAGCAGAATCTCCTGGCTGTAGAGATTTTGCTTGAGACACCACAATTTGTTTACCTGGCTATGGAGATTTTGCTTAAGATACCACAATTTGCTTTAACATCAGGGTGGGTGTATTTGCCATTCCTCGGGACATGCTGTGGTTCACTAAGCTCTGCTCAGCTGAAAAGAAACTTTTCATGCCATGCCTCTGCAGAGTGCTGCATGTGATATTTGTGTTGGTAGAAGAGCTGGAATGGCCATGTTTGAGTTAAACAGATGAGCAGAACTAATGCAGGGGTTGAGCAAGGCTGAATACCAAGCTGCTAAGGTAAACAGCAGCTCAGCTTTCTCATTCTGATTAGTTAATGGCTTGAAAAATTGAAGCGAACTTACACAGCTGATGTGTAGCATCAGCTCTCAATAACTCATATGGAGCTATTTCACCTGAAGAAGACTGTCAATAAACCACTGTAAGACATTGTTTACATGTTATCTAGCTGACTGATTAACTGCTGCTTGCTCACTGACATACATACTGGATGGACATAAAAGTCTTCAGCAAGCCTGAGTTTTTGGAAGAATTCAAGACTGTGCACTCAGCAATCCTTTGCATTCACCACATTGTATATGAGCCCAGTTAACATCTTAAGCAATTTTACATCCTGAGTTGCTGAGATCTATGATCACTATAAGTTCCTATATTCAAATATATAACTGACTTGGAGGATGCTACCAAAAAAACCCTGTTTGGGAAAGATCTTTGCTTCAGTCCTGATTTGACATCACAAATTACTGTCAGCTGTGACTTAACAGTCAGTATCATAATCAAAGGTAAGACACTAAGTTTTCAGGTATTATGCTGATGTACATGATGATATGGCAGGCTTTTGACTAACTCTGCATAACATAGCTATATCTATATATAGATATATGAATTACATAGCTAGACTATGTCCACTGACACTAAGCAGCACCTGTTGATACCTACCTCTTTACTAGCTCTCTCTGCTTTTGTAAGAAATCAAGGTAAGAGTGAACTGACAATCTTTCAAGATCTTCTTTAAAACTCTTGCTGTAGATGTGTTATTGACACATTACTTATTGTCCAAAAAAGGAAGCAAAGAACTCACTGAAAATTCTGTTAGCATGTAGCTACCAGCCACATTTCAGAAGCTGTTTAAAGTCTGGTAAGTGACTACCCAAGCTTGTCAGCAGCCGGTGAGATTACTGCAAGTAGAGTTGATCTTCAAAGTCAGAGATACAGTTAAGTACTAACTGCACCATGTAGTGGAAGTAGGGAAGAAAAGATCATTGCAAGATGACTGAAGCTGATGAGGTGCCATCCAATCATCCATGTAAATATGCAATCTGAAATTCCTCTTGGGCTGCATCACAGATGTCAAAGTTCCACCAAGTCCTGGCAGTGTGTTCACCAAATGCTCTGACAGCCAAGACTTTCATCTCAAGTGATGTTGTGTTAGTATGTCAGTTGCTGTGTTTTTGCAGACATGAATCATTAATGATGTCAGCCTTTCCTAAATGACCTTTGCAACACGTGGGAGCAGTACCATTTAAATGTTCTTACGTCCAGTTACCACACACAGAGTTTTAAACTGGGCATGCTTGAAGATCTTTTCTACAGTACAATCATTGATTACACAAGGTGAGATTTTTCACACATGCAGAATTTTTAGAAGGCAAACAGTCCCAGAAGAGGTCCACACACATAGCAGGACCTAGTTTGTCCATTTACAAACCTGTGTCACTTTGATGTCTTGCAAAGGACAGTTCTTTAGCCAACAACCTGATAAGGAAGCCTACATTTTTTAAAGGTCATTTGTGTATAAATGATAGTAATGCAACCCATCACCGATCTAGTACATGCTACTTATCAATCAAAGAGCAAGCCCAGGTGGTGTTCTGTCCAGGTCTACAAAAAGACTCCACTGTGTTACCTTATGATTACCTGCTTCATGAAGGGGAAGGCTTCTACTCTTCCTCCAAAGATTAAAAGTAGATTTTCAAGTGCAGGTGGCTAGGAAAAGTGAAAAATATACAAATCAAGGGAGCAAGGACTCGAAATAAGCTGTTGCCCAGTGCAGGCAGCTTTGCACTCAAGATGTAACTGAAGCCTATCCCCTGGGGTATGGTTAAAGGTAACTTCTATCTCATTCTTCAGCAGATATGTAGACAACTAGAAATACCTGCACTGGGCAAAGCACACTGTAAAGGTTAGTTTGGAAGAAACTATTCTATGTCATCTAGAAATATAAAAGTCAACTGGTTGAGCATTTTCTCAATAATTCTAAGTAATAGCAACTGTCCTAACAAACTGTTACAATACAGATCTACTAATGTTCTCACCCTACTTTTCCCTCAAAATGTAAATGTTTATGTTAAAGAAAATCAGAGGGAATGGAGATAACTGCTGCAGTGAAGGAGTTTAAGTAGATACATCTGGGCCACACATTCAGGGTGTGAAGTCAAAGTGAGTCTCACAGCTCCAGTGCCTTACAATCCTAACTCTGGTGCCAAAGGTATATTACTGCAAGACTGAGGAGTGATAGCATGGAAAAGTACAACCAACATAACCACTCCCACCCTCCCTTAGCTTACTTTCCACCTTATGCGAGGAGTACGGTTTTTTTGGTTGATCTTGGAGCAAAATCCTCTTACTTTCCTTACACTACTGTAAAGCCTCACAGCAGCATTTACCAAGAAATGATATCTACAATTAATAAATATTGGAGGAAAATACTATTGGTGGTCAGAACTGCCATCACATTCATGAATGTGAGCCAGTTCAGAGGTGTCAGACTGAACAAACGAGGACTGAGGGGAAAGCAAAGATGTGACTGGTCTAAAGGGAGAAGAAACTTTAGGCAATAATTGAGCATTTTCTGGAGACGCTGGTGGATTAATGGAGAGAAAAGCTACAGAGAGCATGAAGACATCAAGGATAGTGCAGGAAGGACTTGAGTCACTATCAGCATGTTATTGAGTAAGCTGATGAGCCAGACTTACCACTTCACTGCTCGCTGGAGGTAAACGAGCAGGAATCTGTTGGCAATAAGACACCCAACAAGCAAATGGTGCAGTTCAGGTACTTTTGAATTTTCCAGAAACACAAAAAGGGCAAAAATTTTTAGAAAATTTCATTTTTCTAAACTTCATAAGAGAGAAACAGGACTAAGAAATGTGAACTGGCAATTATATAGTTAAAATCTATTCTAGTAACCACTTAAGACAAATGTCAGTCTAAAAATGGGATGAATATTTGTGTGCAGTAACATTACTTCAATTTTTTAGTAGTGGCATGAAGGGGAATGACTCAGTCTTCTCAAGTCCCCACCCATCCTTTGGCTCTGGCTACTAAGAACAGTTTAAATTTTGTAGGTACAGGGTCCCAGAGCCACTGCCAGCTCTGCCTGTATTCACCCACGTTCAGTCTCACCCTGCTGCTGATGCTTCAGTCTGAGCAGATGCACGTGCCTTCCAAATATACTCTGCACAGGCATTTTTACCTAGCTTTGCTCAGGCCTCAGATTCCAGACAGGTTTTAGAGGTGCTTTTAAGATAGACTGGTAATCTGGAAAAGGTTTGGAGGTCCTGAATTTTTTTTTTTTTTTGACTAAACTATCTTGAAGTTAGCAACTCTGTGAAAACATTTTTTGTGCCAGAAGAGCATGTGAAGCAGCTGTTCAGTACTTACGCAAACACCTGTGAATATTTTTAAGCTAACATTTAGCTTTCCCCCTCACCTCAATACCATGCTAATACCTACTAGTTATATTGAAAAGCCTTTGTTCATGAAATATATTCATATTTTAATAATTCTGACAGTGAAAAACATTGACTTATATTGATGACATGACTAAAATGACAATTTTTCGATGGTAACTTGAAATATTCAAGCATTACCAGTAGGATTTGCCTCAAAATTAAAGATCAGATTTAGCAGGCACAAAATTACATCACTTATTCTGAAACTCTCTTGCTTCTCCAAAATTCTTAATTTTCTTGAAAAACAAGCCACAGAATTGCTGATGCAGGAAGTGAATTCTGGAGATCACCTAGTCCAACCTCAAGTGCCCAAAGCGGGGTCAGCTTGAGCAGATTACTCAGTGAGTTCTGAATGTCTCTAAGGATAGAGACTCATCACCTCTCTGGCCAACAAGCTCCAAAGGCACTAAAGCCTTCAGAACTATGACTTTAGAAATGTAAGTGTACTAATGTAGCTAACACAGAGGTATCTGTGCAAATTAGAAATACAGAAATCTGCCACAAACTAGAATTAATCAGAAGTCTGGATAGCACCACTATTTTAGAATGGTGTTGTTAATTGAAATGTCTGGACAGCACTCAACCTTCCATACCAATCAATTAGCTATTCATCTGTTGATCTGCAAATCCCAGACATGCACCATTTATAAAGAGGAGTGTTCTGTAGTATGAGTTGGCAGTTTTCTGAGACACTGCCTATTATGGAAGAGCCAGGACCTTGACTGTATCACACTTTACTTTTTCATTCAGGTACACAAAAAGGCTCAAAGGCCCTGGGGAAGTCAGAAGCTGCATAGCTATATTCAGAATTTTTGAAATTTCTTGTGAATGCTGCGTCACTTGTCAACACATCCTGAAGAGATTAATTTTGTGACTAGGGCCAAGATGATGCTCCTCTTCCTCAGCTCTCCCTCTCTATTACTACAATTCCACAGAGGTAATTTAACCTCTGTCCCACAGTGTACCTCTTCACCTTGCAGGGTTCACCATTCTTACTTCTCATGTCTCTGCTAATTTCCAGGCTTCTTAGAACTAATTGAAGATCACTAAGCCCAAGGAAGCAGGAAGAGTCATTCAGCATTCTCATGAGAGAAGTAGCCCTGAAAGAAAAAGAGTTCTCTCCTTCATAAGCAGCATTTTTAACACTTAACTGTAGAGTCATGGAAAACAAGAACAATGGATCCTGCACAGCTGGTGACTCAAGTGTCTCTAGTACTGTTGAAGGCCAACAGTGACAACCTTCCCAAACTAATTTGTTCCACCTCGTTGGTTTCAACATAGTTCTAACAACTGTTAAAATTATTTAACTCTATTACCAGTGTGATTGTAAGGGCAAGAGAGCAATCCAAGGGTTGTTTAGAGCTTCAGTGTTTTAGTTTTCCTGCTCCCCTTGAAAAGAGTTGCACAGTAATGTTTTGCAGAATCCAGCCCACTACCCATCTTATAAACAGTTAAATGCAAACAGGCAAGAGACAAAAGAAAACTTAGGTAAAAGCATATCAGACTTGGAAAACAGTTCTTTGGATTGATCAGTCTGTGGCTGAATACCCACCTAATGGAGACAACTTGTTGGCGTTATTCAAGAGCGATGCAGTATTTCAAACTCTTTTGGTCCTTGCAATACAATTTTTTAAATACTATTTATAATGGGCATTTAGTAATCAGCAGCTATCACCATCAGATGCACACACAGCCTGTAAAAACCTCTATATGCTGGCAGAGAAAGCTGAAGACGACTTCAGAACACACAGAAAGAAAAAGGGAACAAGTTACAGAGAAAAGACAGGAAAGATCAAGTCACTGTAACACCTCCCTCACAGGCAATACAAAGCAACAACAGAAAAGCACCTAAGCACGCTGGCAGGTACAAAGAGACAGCCAGCTCCAGCAAAGGGCAGTGATAACTGCTGACAGCAGCAATATGTTTGCAGAACCCCATTTTACTTTAGAAACAATATTCTCATACTTTTGGTTTGAAAGAAGTAGTTCACTACACCACTCGCTGTTTATGTGGGATACAAAATGGCAAGTTACCTACACAGAGGGCTAGGAGGTGTCAGATAGGTGTAAAAAGATTTTACTACAAATGTAAGTACTGGAAGGAGAGAGCTCATACAGGAATGGTTTGGCAGGTTGCAATATTGGAGTAAGGAAGATTAGCCTGTAAGTCAAAGCCAGTTTTGCATGCAACAGTAAGTTTAATCATATTAACAGGCTTTCTTATAGCTAATTTTAGCACTGACCAGAGAAACAGATTTGATTGATCAGTACTGGGTCTGCATTTAGAAAGGTGTCTCCTCCTCTTTCAAACAGTTATTATTTGGTCAGCTTACTTACCCTGATTCATATTAGTCAAAATCAGAATGCAGAAGAGGTTTTTGTTGGTGGTTTAAAAAATAAAAAAGCAGCAAATGCCAAACATGAAATAATTGTTCCTGTGCATTACCTTGAACTGACATAGATAATTGCATATTGCTAAAAACATCGGATATAATTTGGTGGGTACTGAGATGTGCCTGGAGTCTGCCAAACCACCACTTAGCTGAAATCACAATTATCTGAGAAGCTTATTCTGTCAAACACATTTTTTTCTCAAATATTCCCAAACTCTTCAGGTCAGGGCATGGATATCTAGAGATACAAGTTTCTTGAAGAATTGACTTATCTCTTTTTTTTCCTTTTCCTTCTAGGTAAAACCAAGTATTGTTAGTGATTCACAGTATGCATTATTCAAAGCACAGTTAAGTCAGATCCCATTGTTTGTGTACACATGCTGTCCAATCTCAAATTAAAGGTATAAAATGTGGATTATTTTTTATTGTCATTCGTTTACTTGTTAGGTCTGTTTCCAAACTGTTAAATTACAGCTCAGTGTTCTCAAATTACGGAAGTGATGATACAATCCTACAGATTGAAGTCTTTCTGTTCTGGCACAGGATCCCACAGTGACCCATGACAGTAAGCCAAAAGGTTCAAGAAACAGTGATACAAAAAGCTGAATATTAATTGCTAAATGACTTGGATATTTTTGTGAATTCTCTTTAGAAACTGGCCACCAGCTCCGTGAACTCCAGCAAGTGAGTTTGACTCAGCTGTAAAGAAAAAAAGAACAAGGAAAAAAAAAGAATAAGAAACAAAAAACCCCCACAAAACCCACCACCACAAAAAACCCAAAATCAAAAAACCAAACCAAGAAGAAAAAAGAATGAGAAAAAAGAACAAGAAAAATAAATCAACAAGAAAAAAACCAAGAACCCCTTGTTCAAACCCAGAAGATTGTGCATTAACCATGACATTAAGGTAGATTTGTCCGAGATGTAACACTAGGTTTCTAAATTGCGTGAAACCACGTTTAATGATGAACTTTCTCATATGCGGTTTTCACATAGTTCTATAGTTTTCTCTACTAACTCCTCACCTTATTAGTCATTCAATTCATTTGCCTTTTTCATTTCTCTGCTGCATTTTCACATCATCAATTAAAAGCTCAAGTGTCTACACTTAATAGTCCATGTAACGTTTACACCTGGCAATAAAAATTCTTCAAGTTAGAAACTGATAAAATGAACAGGGAGAATTACTTTATTGGCTGTAACCAATAAGAAAACATTTGTAAAACCTAGAGGCAAATACACTGCAATTTAAAATAATCTATCCTAAACCCTGACTACTGAACTTTCAAATTATGGTTTCACAGATTTCTACTTGTTCATTTTTCTTCATGGACTGATTAGTTTTCCTTCCTTTTCTGGTGTATATCTTATTCTGTAACTTACACAAAGCTTAGAATTATATTCAGAGATACACATTTTTGAGGTGGGGTCAAGTGGGAACTCAGATATATATGTTTTATGTAAAGGAATCTTGACTTCCTTAGCATGATGTCAAGGACAAGTACTGCTGTGCATACAAAGCAAGCTAGTATAAGCCCATTTTTCTTTAAAACATTATAGCAACTCTTACAAATGGTTCTTACAATTAAAGATGCTGGAGTTTGAAGGTAACACCTCCGTATTTACTTCTTTTTATTCTGTTCTTGAGCTGCAACATTTCATTTCATGTGCACTGTTCTGAGCAATCCCAACACAGAACAGAAAAACATGTTATTTTTTCATTTCAAGATAGTTTTAATCAGGTAATTACAGGAAAAAACACCGAAACAGTTTTTATGGTGTTATCTACTACGTCAACTTACAAGGATATGATGTAACAAACCAGTTACAAACTTAAAGACATATATTTACATTATATACTCAAAGTAATAAGCTATATTCATATTCTTTAAACCAGCACCTATGGGATGAGTTAATTAAATTATACATCATTTAGTAAACACAAATAGCAGTTGAGGTTTAATGGAAACAATATACACATGAGGCACTTTGAGGTCATTAGGGTGAAAAGCAAATGGCACCAAGCAAAAGAAGGAAAACCATGTACAGCTTATACTGCAGCTTTAAACATGAAGGCTGCTTTTTCACCAAATGCTTTGATTTCTTTAACAAACCACAACTTTTGCAATTATGGGAGAGAAACTTTCAGATGGAAAAAAAAGAATCCCCAAAAAGAGAACCCAACAGCCCCCTCAACCCCTCTTTATATTTGTAAATGCACCAAAGGAAACAAGTTCTGTTCACCCAGCTGCTGGACTAATAGTACCATAAGGCATCTTTTTAAAGTTCTTGTTTTTGTTGCCAGCCAGCGATCCTGATCTTCATTTTACTAATACGAATGTATAGCTGTACTGGCTGCACATTGTGCCATAAGCTTGGAAAAGATTTAAAGTCTAACTTAAACCTAGGCATTATTTACACAAGTGTTCAACATTATCCTCCAGGTACACACGAACAGATCATTTGGAAGAGAACTCATCCAAAATGGGAATGTTATATTCCAACATGCACAGTTAAGGCATTCTTCAAAATACCTTTGCTTCTCTAGAGGAAACTGCATTGGTTAAGACTGTTTGAAACATCTCTTCTATAAGCTCTTGAAGAGTTTTATGTCATCATTTTCTGCTGTTCACTAAACAGTTAATAATTGTAGATGATATTAGATATTGCTTTAACCATGCACACAGCTGTAGGTATATCCTTCACAGCTACTGAATTTCACGTGTGAGAGCACTCACCCACCCGTGCATACTCACAACTTCATTTGTGCCACAATCCAAAAGACCAAATTCCCTCTGCACGAGCATCAAAACTCCATCACTTCGCTGTGGTAAGAACTTTGAGATGGGAAATAAATGAAATAATAATCATAATAAAAAATGTGAATAAACCCACTTTCTTATAAGCCCCGTGACACAATGAAAAGAATTTTCATTTCATTCCTGGTTCTTAAGCTCCTTTAACAGGCTATCACAACAATTTCAAACCTAAAAAAATATATGGATAAAGGATTTTTACTTCAGTATTAATAATGAAACTTAAGAAGCACGATGAGCTAAAGCATCCCAGTCATATTCAAAATGACTATTCTGTAAATTCATGGGTTAAGCGTAACCCAATCGTGTACCTTAAGCCGTGCACGGATAGCCTGTTAATTGCGATGTCACCAAGAGCTGTGCCTGAAGGCCGCCGAGCTTTTCCCCAGTAGATGGTGCCCGAGCGCTGCTCTCACTTAACTTCCCCCACTTCAAGGGGAAACGATTTTCACGGTAACCGAGGCTTTCAGCGAGCGAGGGACTTAATATTCAGTGCCGGTTTACAAAGGCTCGGGTCCCCTCCAAGCAACACAAAGCTCTGCTACTACATGCCTGACAAACTACAGCTCCGATATTAAGGGCAAGGATTACAGATCGGGGAAGAAATTTCTCTATTTCCAAATGCTCAAGAAATTATTTCAGGAGAGAGAGAATAAATGTTACGTGCTGCCAAAACCAGAAGATACATGGATGCAACAAGCTGCTCTGGAACGGGTTTGCTGTGTCTACCTTCCACTGCTCATCTCCTAAATGTAACAGTGGGTAAGATCCCTAGCACCAGAGAAAAAGTACGCGTGCATGCTGCTAAAACCAACCCCTATGCAGCCTTGGATCTTTGCATTCGTTTGGTCTCTCAAACCAGGCAAGCTGGCTGACACTTGCAGCACAACAGGAACAAGTGAGCACGGGCCCATTCAGGAACCTTTTTTCAGATGATACAAGTCTTCAAAGAGAAAAGCAGAAGGTGAAAACATTTTAGCAGCAAAGTGGTTAAATGCAAGGTGAAAATATTAATGCACACATTTAATAAAAATATTAAAGTATATGTGTCATATAAAATACAGTACAGGACCAGGAGTTTCACTATGTTTTATAGTGCTCAGAGGAAACTGCTAAAACTAATTTCTTTCTGAAGTATATATACAATATGATTATATAGCATCTTCTTATACAGCCAGCAAGTTCTTTTCTTAGGTTGTTCATACCTCTCCTGAATTAGGAACCTAGCACTTACAAATATTAAACTCCTCTCATTCACTAGAAAAACATCACCATTTTTTATGAAAGTTGTTTTTAAAGTTAACAGTCTATTCTAGGCAACCAAGTTTAGCTGAAAATGTGTGAAGCATGAAAACCAACCAGAGTAGCAGCTTTCAAATACATAAACAGTAAAAGCCAAGACTGCTGCTACCATGTCATATTCTTGGACTTCAGCCATCCAATCAACTCTTAATACAAAACTAGAAGCTCTTCCATAACTTCTATAGTTATCAAGATATTTGTCGTCTTTTTCAATGTGAAATAATACTTTGAGATGATCTATGTACAAAAGGCGGTCAATTCAAGCTGTAATATAAATATAAATGTTTTCTTTTAAAAAGTATTTTACAGACATAGTTTTACACATTTGCTCATTTTACTTCTGGGCTACAAAGGAAAATTAAAGGGCCTGATACATGCAGAAAAAAAATTACACAAAATATACTGAAGAAATGCATGGAAGTGAGAAAAGTACGTCATGCATTTTTAAAATTAAAATTATTAGGTTCTGTGTTTAATAACAAGGGTACACTGAAGACGATCGATCTGTCCCACTCTAGCCAAGATGTCAAATAGGCACCTTTGCTAATGAATTATGACTGTTTTTAGTGTTTTACATGTTTTTAACAAGAAGTAAATGTTTCGTACTTCATAACACAGCATAACATGTAATGCTTTTAAAAATTCTCTGCAGGTTAATTGATGAATTCTTACCTGAAAGTTAAACTTACTAAGTACAAAACCGTAAGAAATACCATGCACAATATACCACCATTCGTAGACATACAGACACACACACTCTCACTCTCCAGCCTCCCTCCCCAGCCCCGCCTTCAAATTTCCCCAATTAAGAAGTTCACTCAATTTTGCCTGGGCTGTAATTTATTTCTCAAGCTAAGTCTTTTGTTGTTCTTTTTGAACAAAACACACAGTACTTTTTGTTCTTGCCCATTCAAATTAGAAAAAGTTGTGGTTCAAAATAATGAAAACAATTTCACTTTTGTTATTAATCTTTTGTTTTAATCATAGTACTTGATAAACAGCTGAACAGGATCCTAGTTTAACAGAAGGATAAACAAGAACACTGATGACAATTTGTTACAACTGCCTTAATGTACCTTTTGCTTAATGAACATTTGAATATGCAAGAAAATATTTTTGGAGGACACCCCAAAAGAAAACAACTTGCTGGTTGAACAACACAAACAACGTCCTTTTTGCTATTATGTTGAAATCAAAGTCGTTTATATATAAAAATAAATGTTATGTTCTAACAAGAACATTTTAGACAATTACATCTGTGCTTAACAAAAAAATATTGGTCACTCAAGACTAGAATAATTAATATTTTAAAGGTTTTTAGATTATCAGAATGCATGAATACAACTCAACACAAACTGTAGCTGAAGGGAACCAGGACTGAAAATATCAATTTGTCCATCTGGAATAAAAATGCAACTAAATTAACTATTTAAAATACTACCATGGAATGTGACAGTAGATATGGTCCATACCTACTATATTGGAGGGAAGGAAAGTTTAACATGTAATAATTCGTACCTTACACATTTAGTTAAATATAAACATTTGTTATTTATACATAAAGTTGCTTCCAAAAAACTATTAATAAGTGATTTAGTTGCACTTAAAATCAGTTTCATTTCTCATTTGCTGAGTATTAACTTTTCTTAATCTTAAATCAACTGTCACTAGTGCACTTTTAGTTAAAATTTCCCCTCAGATAAGTTTTAATCCTTTTAAAAGAGCCCCCTCACCTAAACCATGAATGTACAAAGTGGCAAAAGTTAATCCCTTTTAGTATAATCATAGTTTATATACTCATTTTATAGCCAATAATAAGAACAGGCTTTCCTTTGCAAAATCTCCTTCACAACTCGCAACAAATGCCACGCACTCAAAGGAAATAGTTAGGCGTGGCTAGCACTTGTAAAATGCCAAGGTCTGACAAGTCTTGTTGCTTCCTCCACATCAAGCATCTCTTACGTGAAAGAAGATTCCCTTCAGCTTGCCAAAAAGCTTCCACAAATCCAAGTTAGATGCTTCCTGGAAACAAAGATTTTTCAGCTCTGTTTGGCACAAGACTGATTCATCCCGCAGCTTTATGCTTTCCTCCACAGCACCCACACACCTCACCACAGTGATGGCATGCTCTCAAGGGGAGGTAGCAGCACATACATGGAGCAATGAACGAGAGTGCCACCAGTGCTAACCAGCGTAAGCAGAACTTGTCATCACTAGTGTCACACGAGCAAGGATCAGAGAAATCTCCTTCAGAGTCTGACATGCAGTGATACAGCATGCTCTCTGCGCAAAGCATGCAACTAACTTGGTAGATACATCTTTTAATAGGATCTGGCGCATCTTGACATTTTCCTCTGCCATTATCTTCATGATTAAACCTTTCCTGGCAGTATATACAGCGGGAACGCTCACCATCCTCTTTTCTTCTTTTTGAATTTTTAAATTTTGATGAGGAAGGCTGAGTTTTAAATACCACAGAACTCTTTGAGTCTTTTAGGGAATTCAACTTAGTTCCATCCCCACATGGGTATAAATAGTCAGATTTTTTACTGTCTGATTTAGAAAATGGTACATTTGAGTCTGCGTCATCCCTCTCCAGGTCATTCTTCCACATGTCAGGATGCCTGTAGTCTGCATAACGACGTATCAAAATGTCACGAGGGTTTATTCTGACAATTTCATCTTCGTCCTGAAAACTAACGTGTCTGATTGACTTCAGTGGGACCTGGAATGGCAAAGTAAGAGAAGTTTACTATGGTGAAGTCCCAAATTTATGTCCACCTACAATGTAAAACTTAGATTAGAAAATTAAAAAACCAAGACCTTTTTCCCTTGCTGCCTGAAGATAAAAAATTCAGCTATTTTCTCACTACTACAATTTACAAACTTCCTCACAATAATGAGTCTTTTGTAGCGTATTAGGTCTATGAGCTTTAGTATTCTTTCCTGACTTTTTAGTATCTTGTAAGAGCTTTGGGTATTTTGGTATATGCATAAAACTTGATGCTGTTCTGTGAATTATGCTCAAAATTAGAGTGTCAACATCTTAAAGTGGAAACTAATTCCACTTTATGTGCTGATTTCATGTGATGATCTGCTGCTTTAGGACTAACTCCCTGATACATTCATTATTGTGTTATCCAGGGGAAGCTTTCCTTAATTCCTGCACTAAGTTTTCAAACTCTCTCAAATGTGTAACAAGAGTATGGAATACTGGTTACTTATTGACAAAGCTGTATTCTAGATAAGGATTTTGCCATATGAAGAATAATATTCAGTATGATGATCAATCAGTAACAGCAGCTTCTGAATGCATCTCCCCTTAGCTAATACACAGTACTTAAATTGATTAGTTTAGGACACCAGCAGGCAAAGACCCAAGTGCTTCTTAAATTCTCAGTTTGTAATGAAATGACCATTATTTAAGACCTTTTACCTCAATAGGCAAGTAATAAGGAATGTGCTAAACACATACAAAACCATCAGAAAAATAAGATAGAGGTCTTGTTTATTCTGCCTTACAATGAATAGGCGTGGGGGCATGAAAAAGTTGTCAAAGGTGACAAAAGTTCATAGAGTCATCCAAACTGAAATACTGCAGGCCTTAGATATCTAAGTGTAAGAGAGTGGATTGCCACTAAACGTTACTGAAATCACATTACAAGTGACTTGCAAGAAAAGGTGCTAATAATGACATGATAAAAATTTAGCACCTGTGTATAGAAGTAGCTCCTGAAAATAGCAGACAGTGCAGCAATAAAGCAAGGGTCAGTATTTCTACCTGACAGGCAGGCAATTATTTTCCTACACTGTGGGGCTATTATAATCAGAGCCAGATTATGAGTGGGCTTCAAGTCAAATTCTGCCTTTTTCTCTGTCAAGTGCACAGCCCGTGAACCATCTCACAGAAAAAACAAAAAAACTCTCCCCTCCCTAACCTATTAGTCTTATAAATTCTTCCAGAACCATTAATTACTTGGGAATAATCTTTGGCATCAGTATTGTTGCTTTGAAAGTGTTCACCTTATTAGTACTCAAATTAATGAGAATTAATGTGTCACCATTCCACAGTCAAGGACAACAACTGAACTGCATGTTCCTAATCTGTTGCAGTGTGTGAAACTACTGAAGATGATGTTTTAAAACACTTCTATGTCACTTTGCACGTGTCTATGCTCCTACTGCGCTGAAGTCTGCATGTCCTGGTTTTGGGGTAGGAGACAGAGAAGGGAAGAAGGAAGGCAGCTGGAAAAGAGGAAGGAAGAGCTTCTTAAAATAAGCTATCTTCTGATTATGTAAGAATATCTGTAGCCTGCTCTAACCACCACTTCCCTGCTCAACAATCCTTGTGTGATGAGTACAGAACTGTAATTAGAGATGCTTTGCCCTGGGACTTTCAACTGGAGTATGCTAATAAGAACATTTTTTTTTTCTTGGCTCCAAGCCACATAGTTGAACTTCCACAAGGTTTCAAGGATACAGGGAGAAGAAAGGTTATATCCTATTCAGTTAACATTGCTCCTCTTCCATACTTCCTCAAGCTCTTATACAAGCAGTTAGGCTTCCCCTTTGCTTATAAAAGCAGACTGCTTCTTAGCCCTATTCTGTTTTCAGAATTCCAAGAGGAAGAATCTATTGTTTAGCAAAAATAATTAGCTATGGCTAATTGGCTTTTTTGAACATTTTACAGCATAAAATTATTTAAGAGAAAAAGCCGCAAAAGTAATTAGAATTCCATATGTTACAGGCATAAAGGATCCTTACCCCACTGTCCACATAGAGTATTATGCATGCACATAAGACATTAAATAAAACCTATTGTTTATAAGAAAAAAACCCCTAAAACCTCAATACAAAAAACCCACCCTCAACCTCCCATTGCCCAGACAGCTAGTAGCGATTAAAAATCACTACGAATACTAGCAACTGTAGAATCTGACCTCTCCTTAGCCTTTGAAGGCTATTTGTTTGAGCAGAACACACCACATACATAGAACTCATTTTTTTCAAGTCCCAAGCCAAACACCAAAAAATGCTTAACTGGCATGTTATAAATAAGGCACCACTACATTCTTTATGCTACTGATAATAAGAAATATTTTTTGAGTGGGAAATGCTGGAAAAACTTTATGTGTATGAAGAGCTTACTCATTGGGTGTTAAATGGGACCTATGTGAATGCATTTAGTACATAAAAATTTATGAACAATACACAATCCTAATTCAGACAGGTACAAATACCACCAAAATTTAATGAGAATAATGCACTCAGTCCTCTAAATAGTCAAAATTGGAACTCAGTACAAATGTCATCTATGTGAAGCTGAAGCAGGAAGGGAGGAAGAATGTTACAGCAAACTGAAATTCCACAGACAATCTAATTCTGAACATGATTAGCCAACCGGAAATTAGGCAGAAAATTTTTGTGAACCCACAAGTATCGTACCTTACTTGAAGGTATCTTAAACCTTTAAACAAGGCACAGTTACTTGCTTGGTACTGTAGCCTTTGCTGTTTCTCCTCAAAGAGATACACCTGATTTTGCTCAGCTTGCAACTTCTCAATATGAAGACACCAGCAGCTGCCTACATCATCGCAAAGTACTAAGTTTAACACACATCTGTGTATCAGAAGCTGGAAAGCTGAAGGACTTGAGTTTTTTTACTAACAGTCAAAATATTACAGGTAGAGATCTGAATTGTCATTAAGCACTTCTTTAGTTTGAGCGTGTACTTCTTGAGCTATTCAACTTACGAGCACAGTAAGAGTGTTCAAACTTATTTACACAAAATTGAAACAAACTCGGTAATTAGCTCAAGATCTGCTGTGCCACCTGGTCACATGCATGGAGTTTAGCAGAGCCAGTGCAGTGTGTGCACATACAGAATGTGAGGTTTTGGTGACCTGCCTATGTTCTAAATGTGTGTACCACAAGACCATGCTAAAGGCAGAGAGTGTCTGTTGCTTGCAGGTGGTGCTACAATATGAGAAGAATATTTTAAAGAATATCTACTTAAATTTTCATGGAATCCCCCATAACTTCAGTTTTCAAGAAATGAATTCTAGCATTATCATTCGAAAGAAATTTCTGTTTCATTTCTATCAGACAGACATAGACTAATCAGTTTAACACAACCTAAATTATCATTTTCTCAGCAGTCAATTTCATACATGCTCTTAAAACATGTATAAAACATGTATTTTAAGCTCCTGCACTTTTCTTTACAATGCAGGGAACACTAACTGCACATCCATCAGTGGTTACTGTAGCTCTTAAATATTAGCTGCAATAACCGAATCACCCATCCATTCTATTCTAAAAAATATTTAGAATTCTCTTTGCAAGTAAATGGGAAGAGGGAAAAATATGTATCTGAACAGAAACAAAAATATGAGATTACTTATACGAAGAAATAATTGGAGTAGATCAATGATTAAAATCAAAAATTAGTAATTCCAAGCTCCTTAGCTCTCCAGATAACACTGTTTGCTTCATTTGCCCAATAAAGCAGCTCAAGAGCAGCTGATACAAGACTTTAGTACAATCCTATTTTTCTCAGCAAAAATAACTAAAAAGCTTTATTTCAAGCAGCAGAAATATTTTTTGGTAAGTCTTCAGAACTACTTGAACTTGCATTCTGCTTTGACTTCTGCTATTCAGCATATTCTAAAAGCTTCCCATGTGTTTGATTCTAGACATAAGACCATCAAATTAATTATTATCCAACTTATTAAGACTACTTCTACAGTCTACAAAAACTGTCAGTTCTTTTAGCTTTAGAAAAAACCAAAAATGTATAGTGCTAAAAGAAAAGCTGTACCAATGGCTGAATACTTTTCATACGTAACTGATACATATATATTTTCCTTTCTGTACCAAAATAGAGTATTTTAGTTTAAATAGGCATTTGGAAAGCATAAGCAATATTTCAATAAAAATATTTAGCAGAAGTGCCCTACTGTACAATGCATCCAAGACATCAATTTTAAAGATACTTTTCAATATTTCTAATCAAAACAGTATTAGTATACATGTAACCAAGATTGAGCTAATACCTAATTAACATTTTCTGAAAAAATTTAAACAGCTTTTTAACGCTGCAGATAGTGAAATCTGCAATACAAAAACAGACTTCAAAGAAATTAAAGATTTATTCGTGTAGTCTAGTGCATTACAAAGATATGCAAATACCTTCACAAAGCTTTACCTCTGCCATAATATTGCTATAACGTTTCAGCCGCAAAGCTTATATTGAACATTTCAAGAAGTTGAGAGCACATGGACTTAGCACGCAGTAATTTCTTGTCAGAAACTACATACTGTGCCATTAATACAGCAAGCAAAGTAAGGACTGCTTCTTTTATTGATATTCTTACCTGGTTAGGTTGGCTAGGAAAACAGGCTCTCCTGGTGTTGAAATCCTCAAATGTTGAAGGCCTTAAATTTGCACTGTTGTAAGTTTCACTGGTTACTACAGTTTCGTGTTGAAAAAGGTGATCTTTCATTAATGAACCTGATGTATTTTCTTGAGCAGTCTAGAACACATAAGAACTCCCTTGAAATGATTTTTGCATTTATATAAAAACAACACTAAACCCACCAAGTTCATACATATGTGTGTTATTATTCTATATAATGTGTTAGAGGCATCTATAAACACAAGTATTCTTAAATGCACATTATTTAAAGCATTCAGAAGTAGGCAAGTATTTACTTTGAGTCAGCCTTGGTAAATACAGAATTTCTCTGCAGACAGTACACAACTTGGGCACTAGAGATACATGCCTTTGAAACTCAGTTACCAAATCAGACTTCTTTAAGGAAGTAGAGATTAACCTGTCTCTGAGATGATGTTTAACTACCCACGAGCCTACCAGTATTTACAAAAACACAACTGGAGAAAAAAAAAGTTTCTGAGACTAATAAGGCAAAAGCTAGTCGGACCTTTTAATAAATTAAAAGCAAAATCAGCTGGAATGGAAGAGAAAGTCACTTTTAACCTATACTGGCCATATTAAAATATCTAATTGCAGCAGGTGTGAATGAAACAACTAATGACTTTTTGCAATAAAATTTATATCAGGCAATTTGATACAAAAGTGAGACCATGAAGTAACATATAATGAGATATCTGCAGGACCTGTGCCATTCAGAATAAGGAAGAGGAAGTATGTTTGGGTGGAATACTGGCTTGTAAGATGATCCAATTTCTGAAATGAATAGAAAAACAAACAGTTCTCATTCTTTAAGCTTGACTGACTGGGACATACTTAGGATACAGCAGAGCATTTTGATACGAATTCCATTGGGCTGCCAAAAATGTACTGTATGATATTTTGTTTGCATTGAGAGACGCTGTAAAGTTAACTGGCTGTCATCATCTGATAGCACTGAGAAAATTCTGGCATCATCCAGCTTCAAGCAATGAGAATGTTTCAGCTTTATTATATGGATTTGTATGCATCAAGAAAACATTAAGAAGAAAAGAATAAAAATACTACAGAAAAATACTGAGGCAGAGGCAAACCTAAAGTTTTGGCAGGTTAAGTATTAACTCTGATTCATTAGTTTTCACTTATCAAAATACTTAAGGAACTTATTCCAGGATTACATTAGTACCTCACATACATAAAAGTATCAAGTTCTAAGACATCTAGATAATATGAAGTAGACGGTCTGTAGCTAATTTTGTAGGAGAAAGAAAATCATTACATCACTAAGAATTTATATATTGTTCAGAAGCACTGTGTGGGAAAACATTAAATTTAGTAATTAATTCATGATCAGCATAATTACTACTAGAGAGCATACACCCCAAGAGAGACAACAGCTCAGTCAATCAGGTTAAAGTTCCCCTGAAAAATTTTGAAGACAGGCAAAATGCCAAAAAGAAGTACTATTTGCAGATCCTTGAACATGACACCACCACAAAGTAATTGACCCTGTTATTGTCAAAATTAAATTTTCTGGTCAAACACTGTTGGGAAAGGAGTATAAAAGAAATGTTGGTATGACTGACAATAATTAGACTTCATATATGTATACTTATTTTAAGAGCAAAAAGCATCAAATATTAGTGCAATAACAAACATCTTCCTAGCAGGAAGTACTCCTGCAGATACATTGCCCAATGACATAAAAAGCTTCCAAAACAGCAGTTCAAACCACAGAAGAGGTGCATTCAAAATGAGGAAGAAATGCCTAGAACCATTTTTGGTCTGAGCGATGTTAAAAATTACTACAAGCATTTAAGCTAACAGCTAGAAGCCATTTTACAGAAACCACAGTGATAAGCATCCCCTTTCCCTTTCCCCTGGCTATTATAAATTTGAATGGTCTAGGGAGAAGGGAGCAAGCTGCAAAAACTACTCCTTCCTTCCGAGGGAAAAAACACATACTACCCACAAGCCAGTCTTTATCCCTAGGTGAGATTTGCAGCAGCCTGCATTATTTCCTGTCCCTGCAGGTGGTTCACACCTTTTTTCTTTAAAAACAAACTACCTACACCATAGAGCAAAAAGGACACACACACACATGCTCACACAGGCAGACACATGTACTCCACTTGGCAGTCAAGGAGGGCTCCATCTAATGAAGGACACAGGCACAGATCATCTCTTACTGTGCTAACTAGCAGTGCCAGATGATGTACGAAACCCAAACCTTAATCTTAAAGCAAACCTTTGTGCCCTATACACAGCAATTATCAAAGAATGCTTTTAGAAAATTCCAACAGATACCACAATTCAAAATAATTGACTTCAAGGACAAATTTTGGGGTGGCAGCAGACAGAGAAAGGCATCTGACCTTTTGTGAGGCAAGAACTCGCCAGACAGCATTTTGGAAAGCACAATGCTCAGTTTACCAACCTATACACTACACGGAAGTGGACACAGACTAACTTCTGGTATTAAAATGAAAAGCAAGTGTGTCAGTTATGATCTTCTTTAACCAATAAATATTCACTATGCTGAATTACAGAAATGCTAGATGAACATGCTGAATTCTCTGCTTTTAATTAAACTGTAGTTTAGATACAGCCAAACCACATTTATTAGTATCCAAAAACCTTTTCCTTGGACAACACTTCCTGCTCTAATGTGATGTTTTATGACAAGGCCACAAACACCTGAAAACCCACATTTTTAATGGAAACACTGACAATCTGAAGCAGGAAACAAAAGTGGTATTTTGTTGAAAATGCATTTCAGTAAGAAGCAAACATATAAAGTTTTCCACAAGAACATACACAGAACAAATATACAGAATATCACACAGTAACACAAATGCACACATTCTCCTTTTCTACTGTCCAAAGCAATTACACCGCCCACATTCAATATTCTTTAACCACAGCCTACAAAGTACAGTGCTGGCATAGGTTATTCAGTATCATCTGTAAAGTAACCTACGCCAGTTTTTAATGCACAACGGAAATCTGGTTTGCTCCCAGCTGCTGGTATAATAATTACTGTCCTATGGTTGCTAAGAGATACTCTGAATTTTTTTCCAAGACTACTAAAACATTTCTGTGCGCACAAGCAAAAGGATGCTGGGTAAAGCAATAAAATGACTCCAGCTGTAGCTCTCCAGCAGAATTCAAAGCCAGATGACAGCTGTAGAGAAAATGAAAACCAGACTGAGCTTCTCTTGTTCTTCAAATTTTCTCTCCTTACTTCTCCCAGTTTGCCAGAGTTAAGTCTGGGAGAGAATTCAACATTGTTCTGCAAACATTGTTAAAAATGTTCTCTTCTAAGTAAGTTTAATGATTACACAGAAGGATGGATGAGAGACTGCATTTCCGCTGCATCCAAGTTCTTGCATTTACTTCCCATGAGGCCTGAAAATCTGCTGTTTGATGCTAACCAACACAAGAAACCTGCAAATGCTTTCTCCTTAATTTTTCAATTGCGAATAAATGATACAGGTTTCAGAAATATCTGAATGACTTCCTTCTGCTTTAGCTATTTTTGAGACTGATGGAGCAATATATTTGGCAAAGAAATTATTATTTTCAGGTATGTGTTTCTGACATAGGCTGAAATATTACCTAGATTACTCTGAATATTTCATATAGTTTAAACTAAAAAATATGACATCTGACATGCCTCTTTCTTCAAAGGCTTTTCTACCTGAATCTATAGAGAACACTACATGTAAAGAGGCTGGTAGGAATACTGGCGAGGAAAAAAATATATAATTCCTCCTGTTTTTTAAATACAGCTCCAACAAAAAAGCTTAATAAACCAAAATGATTTAGCACAACATACAAATAGATTTATTTGAAATCGGTAATAAGAATTCGTATTACTTTCAGTTCTAAGAATTGGACCTAAGAAATTTATTAATTGCACTAAATATTTCTAATCTTTTGTGTTTTACCATGTAGTATTGTCTTACGAATAAAACAGTAGCATGTCAAGGGTAAATTATTTCACATTTCCTTACAAGTCATAATGTTATTTTTGTAAAATAAAACTTCTGCAAACATTTTGTTAGAGACAAAACAAATTGAGTGGTCATTAAATGTACTTATGAAGAGGTCGTTTACAAAGAGGCACATGAACAATTAATGTCTTCCCTGCCTGCACCAAAACCACTTAAGATGCATGTAAGTTGCAGGCCTTTCCCCCTTCCTATTAACAAAAAGTCCAATGTACTTACTCCTGAAAGAATAAGCCAACCTTTAAATTTTCTGCTTACAATTTATCAGTCTACAGTTTTCTTCTGCCAGTAGTAAGAAACTCAAAAGCATAAGTGATCCAATTCTTATTACTTCAAAACTGTTAAAATGTGCTGGTAGCCTATAAATAACACCAATATGGCTGAATCAACAAGGCCTGAAAGAAATTAAAGCTCAAGTACTCTATTCTTCAGTTCAAAAAAGCAAGACCTATGCATCACAGGATTCAAAACCCCCACAAAAATAACTTAAAATGCATGAGCGCTAGATTTCATTTACTTGTAAGGGAAAAAAAAAAATTTTTCCTGTAGTTAAGTTTTAGAGCAAGAAGTTCATAATTGGTAGAGGAAAAGAATTTGAGACAATATTTTAACAAACAAGCAAACTGACTTACACAAGCTGCTCATTTGCTACATTAAAAATGGAAGATTTTATACCAAAAATGTCTAACTTCCTAACAAAACAAATTCCCAATATATATTTCCATGTAAGTACACATCCATTTCCAGGTTCCATTTACTGACATTACATGAAGTCAGACAGCTCTGCATTAACTCATTTGTGTATTTCTGTTTGAAATTAATCTGCTAAGACGAGGGCTTATTTGACGATATGAACAATTTGCATCTAATAAGTTAATTAAACAACTAAAAATAACTGTAATAATTTAAGCAACTCTTAAGTGATAATATTCTTTTAATACTAGGATTTTAATGTTATTTGTGAACAACAGAGAGGCTAAAGAAACTATAATGAAGTTATGTCTTCTTAAAATGATAAATTTTATCTTCAGAAAAAAGAATGTTTTCTCTGGGAGATTTTATTTACAAAATGGAAATTAAAAAAATAGAAAATTTAGTGAACCAAGGCATAACATATCAAGCCAATTTCTAGCCTAGAAGGCACAAGACAAGAGTGCAGTTTTTGGATTTACATTTAAGATATGCACATACAACTTTTGGACAATCACTATTTCTCCTAACTACTTCTATAAAATGTGATAATACTTATCACAAGGAAGCATTGCGAGTTCACAGTCAGATGATAGTTTTTGATCTTATTTGGATCCTTTTATTTGCTCTCTGTAGCACCAAATATAAGCAGCCAGTAAAATAATTTATGAAGCATGTTTAGCTTTCTTCATCTAGTCATCTTCATTAAAAAACCAAACAACAAAAACAAGCCACTGTTAATGAAATTTATGTACAAACTAAATACTATATTTATACTTCAAATGTACACTAAATATAGGATTCCTGCTGTGTAAGATGACTACAACAGTAAAGGAAAAACTACTCTTTAATATTCTATCCACACTCCAAAATGCCCTTGCATAGATACAGTCCAAAATACTAATAGAGACTTTGGAAAACAGCTTATAAAATGAACAGGGAAGCAAAAAATCATTAAACCTTTTACCTACATAGAGGTGGCAAGAAGTGGGAGACAAGTCAACATGGCTCCTCAAACATTCAATACATTATCTTTAAAGAAAGATGGTTTTACCCATCAAGTTAAAAGACCCTGGGGTATCCAGTTTCACTTACGAGAGTATCAGTCTTGGTAGGGGAAGGAATTAATAATTTGAAAGAGAATGTGGGCTATTTGGTATTTCAAAGGTATTCTTGGAGACTAGACCTGATGCCTGTAATTAAAATGCTGTAACTTTTCTACACTCATGCTCATTACCCTGCAATTACAGTTTCATTATTGATACATAAACCTGGTTTAGATGAAGCATAGCTAAACCAGGGTGGATTCTGTTTTCCCTGCATTTCTTTTTTTCCCCCCCTTCGGATATTGTTATTGATAGACAATGCTATATCTTATATACTTATTTTACTTTGGTATGCAGAGATATGGTAAGAGATACTGGCTAGCTTTTTTGTCTTTAGAAAACAGGACATCTATCCACAGCACAAATTCACTATTAAGCAATGTGTATTGTGATGAAGTCATTAAGTATGTTTTCCTGTCTAGAATGTAACAGATAGTTCTACCAGCAGTTTGTACCACACAAGATTGTTTCTACCTGTAATATATATATAGTGAGTATTTTTATATGTATAATCTGTTTTATAGACATTTTTAAAAATATATGCATTTATTTTTTAAAATGGAATATAAAGTAAACCCATATTTACATAAGTAAATAGGTGGTGTATTGATATTCACATGTATATAGAATAGATGTTGTAAATACACTTTTCTCCACTTTCCCAATAACAAATTTGTAACTATAAAGAATCTCAGATATTTTCCCCAATTTTGGCATCCTTATATAGAAATGTAATAACTAGGCAGCAAAATCAAGAGGTAATTGGTTTGTTCTAATCTCATTAGGCCTGTAGAAACTGTTCAATTATTAATCCTTGCAACAAACCATGTTTAAACAAGACTTTTAAGAGCTGATTAAGGACTGCATTAACTTTGGCACACATTTCATTCACCCTGTCAAAATCTCATTTCTTTTTTAATCTGAAATATCTAATATTTATAGCAATTTTACTTTCAAGTGCCTTAAAATAAAGCACTGCAAATAAAGAACAACAGGTTGTTGGACAGCCAACACTTACAGAAAGAAATACATTTCTTCTACCACAAAATGAAAAGATATCAGGAGACTTCTGTATCGCCACTGCATTGCAGTATCCTTTCTAAGTACTTGACTCTCAGTCTTCTATCATAATATCTTCAAAGCTGGATGCTAACTTTCTTGATTTTGTGTTGCAGAGGCTTTACACTGGATCTATTTACACTGGTACAGAATTTATTATTGCATAAGTGACAAGACTTTTTCCCAGAAGAAATCACTTAGTAACACTATCGGTTTTCTGAATAGTCACTAAGACCCGAGTCAGCTTGTTTCTTTACCATCTTCACATTAATTTAGGTATCTGCACTCTGAAAACTGAATATATGTGTGAATGAAGACATGGCTTTCCCTAAAACCATAAATAAGAATGAAAAAATGAGAAGTGTACATAGACACAAGTAGGATTTACTCAGTTATATTATAGGTATTTACTCTCTGTGTGTATATGTATCTATATCTATGTATCCCCATAATTTTTTTTATACTGGCTTTTTAATTACATGGCTGCTTGGATATTACCAGGCAGTGCTATGCATCAGTGTTACAGTACTCATGGTATATGATACGGTATACATGTAAAGCACTGTAACTCTGAAGCATGGTTGGACATAAATTTTTATCTCTTAAGCCATTATGACCTATAGAAATTGAATAGTGTGAAAAAGGATCAATAAAAACTTGAATCTCAACAAGCGACTACTTTATCTTCAGTGTGTTTTTAAAAATCATCTGAACTTCTGTCTTTGGACTAGATTCCTTTAACCATTGTCTCAGTATCTTATCAACTCTAACCATTTGATGTTAGAAGTGCTTTATCACTGCAAAGTGAAATCTAAGAAAACAAACAGGGTGTACAAGTAAAAAAATTCTTCATCCCTCTATTTTCTTTTTCCCAGAAGAATATTTCATATTTCAGTAAGATCAAAGAGGACATATAACTTGAACAGACATTTTGAACTTAAAAATTAAACTCAAGATAGTTAATGATCCTATAGATTAAATAATGACTACTTAGTTTAAGACAGACAGTATTGTAAGTCTTCTAAATAATTGTTCTGGAACTTATTTCATTAAACTGAATTTTGCTATTGCTCTTATTTTGCTTAGTCTCACTAATGACAGCAAAAGCTGTTCAGTACATTTGCAAAAGAAAAAATGCACAATTAATTTAAAAATTTACTCACTTGAAAGCAGTCTTCTGCCACTTCAACATCATTTTGGGAGGGTGGATAACCTTCATATTAAGAAGGAAAAAAAAAAGTAGACAAGGTTATTTTCTTCTTATTTACTGCTTACTGCTTCCAATAATCCACACCATCTTTCAATATCCAGTAATGATGATATAAATATTCTTATTTACTTTTTTAACCTATAGATCACTGTATTTCAAGTTGATTTAGTAACCATCACTCATTTCTATATTCTGCATTTTATATACTGAGTATTCCTAGCCACACTCCTCTCTCTTGTTCCCACCTTTCTTATAAAAGCATTTGCAAAGTCTTATCAGCAGTCAGAAGTAAGGGAGTATATTCCTTTTAAATGTAGCATTTTGAAAATTAAAGGCCAACACATTTGGTTGGCATGAATGCATACTGTGCTGTATTTTGCTATAAATCAGCAGAAATTGAAACTGTGAGACCCTAAGAGAAAAAAATGACTCTTATGTTCTCTAATTATTTGTCTTGAAGGGATATGGATGATACCAACACAATTCAAAAGCAGTCACTATAGTATGTCAAAAAGCATTTCCCTTCAGAAACATGTTCCTCCCTTCCTTAAGAGGATAACACACGTAAAATCCCTAAAGTTACTTTTTACAAGTCTGGAAGAGTTGTTCTTTCAATTCAATAGACACCTGTTCTCTTCCCTGCTTGTCTCAATCCAGCAATATATTTATCATATTTTCAGCTTAGAATCTAGGCTTGATGATATCCTTCAGTTTGTTCACTGGTTTCCATGAATTCAGTGAAGCTCTGGAACCAGTTGGCCATATTGCTATCTGAGTAAATTCTTCTACTCTTCCTAAAAACCTTTCCTCAGAACTACACTGCCAGCTGTTAGCAAAAAATAAAACTACTAACTGAAAGTATGTGCAGATAAAGAGAGCACTCAACAGGTCACAAATCATTCAACTTCCTAGCTTATCCTATAAGAACACAGGAGTTGCAAAAAGCTTCTAAGATCCAAGTGAGAGAATATAACACTCCAGCTTCCTCCATTTCTTCATGTCTAAAAGAAAGAGGCAATGCTTTATTATGCAGGGATGTTTCAGGAAATAACTTTATTAGTATTTGTGAAACAATTTAAGACACTTGGATGAATGGCACTTTAGAAATGCCAGTACTATTTCAAAAACTATTAAAATCTCCATATACTATCGTTTAATCCACATCCTTAAATACTGTCAATGTTAATGTTACACAAAGTGCTTTGACATCTAATTTATTAAACACTCAATGTCCCTCCACCTCACCAAGTCTTTCACCTGAAATATGTACCTTGAGAAATATCCTCTACTGCTCTCCGAATACCTCTATCAAATGCTCTTGCATCAGCAGGACTCTGAAACGTGAGGCCAAACTTTTTGTCATCAATCTTCCAGTGGTAAAAAGTAGGAGTAACTTTGTTGTAAACGAGGTCTTTCTTTAATGTGCATTCCAAGACCACCTTTCAGAAAGAAAACAGAAGGAAAAGATATCAATGACCAATATACCAAATTTGAGAACAAAAGGTAGTCTTTGTGAAGTACCTAAAAATATACATTGTAAGAGCAGATAGAGAGGTCTCTTTTCAAATTTCCTCCTGCTACAAGGATGTAATTTTAACTTCATTTGCATTATGGCCAAATTATTCACTGTTGGTTGCTGATAAGTGGTATGGGTTGAAGACACAATTTGTTTACTGAGGCAACCTTCCTATTCAAAAATCTCATACCCACAACAGTATCTTATGCCTGCAACAACCAGTACAGAGTTGGTAGATGTTCAGCAAATAGGTCACCTTCCCCCAAAAAGCATTATGTGTGCTGATATAAAATTTTACTGTATCACTGGGATCTACAAAATCTTTTAGCACTAGACTAACTTCATGCTGCTTTCAGGCAGATTTCCAGATTTCTCCCAGAAAGGCTACTAGACAAGTGAAAGTAATACAAGAGAATTGTTTAAAAAAATGAAATTAGTAAAACCTAAAGTCTTTATGAATGTACTACTGCCTGAATCTAGAAAATAATACATTTGTGGCTCATGTTCAACTATAAAAAAACCAGTAACTAGGAATAATTAACAGAATTATTTGGCCTACAAAATCATTACAGGTATACATGCACATTCAGTTAGGAAGCAAAGTCATTCTTCACATAGAATCATAAAATGGTTTGGGTTGAAAGAAACCTCAAAGAACATTTTGTTCCAACCTCCCCGCCATGGGCAGGGACACCTTCCACTAGACCAGGTTGCTCACAGCTCCATCCAAGATGGCCTTGAACACTTCCAGGAATGGAGTGTTCACCACTTTTCTGGGCTAACTGTTCCAGTCCCTCACCACCCTCACAATAAAGAATTTTTTCCTAGTATCTAATCTAAATCCACCCTCTTTAAATTCGAAGCCATTCCACCTTGTCCTGTCACTACATGCTCTGTTAAATAATCCCTCTCCAGCTTTTTTTGCAGGCTCCCTTCAGGTACTCGAAAGCCTTATCACTTCTCCTTTAAATATTCTGGTTTTAAAAATATATTTGCATACTTAGTTTACTGGAAAAAATTATTTCAAGCAACATTGTTACACTGAGTGTTTCTTGATTAAGAAAACAAACAATGTGAACAAGAAAGTATGGAGGGAGGTACATTGATCTGCTCCCATAGCAGTATAATAAAGCTCCCAGCAAGACAACCTGTATCTCTGTATTGGGATTTGATGATGAAGGCTTACACTGAGAGATGAATGAGGAATTTCAATATTCTATCATTTTAGTAATAGTCTATCATTTCATTGATGTACTTTTAGAATTTTAATTTTTTGTTTTGTTACATACGCGGCTTTTTGAGAGGAAAAAATACAAAATTTCTCACAAGATGTGGTAAAATTAGTTTACGTATAAACAACTGAGAAAAAACCCTCAAATTAAAAAAAAAATCTGTACTTAGGTTATTCTTACATTCTCTGTGTTCCTCTTCCCTTTTCATTGTCTAATTATTACATAGACAAATAGGTTTTTTTCTCTTGTTCTCCATTATTCATTCCCCCTACACCCCACCAGTAATCATCTCCTCTCAACTGTTACTGCCTTTTACCTCTGCCTCTAGAAGGATAATATTCTTACTGCACATATAAACTCATTCAGCATTAAAATAATTTTTTTGTTTCTCCACTCGGAACTCCCTAAATGGTCAACAATATGTTGGCAAAACTGCCTACAAGAAAACAGAAAGGAATCTAACTATTTGCTGTAGGTCTGCAGGCAAAGGTGCTGCAAGAAAAAAAAAAGTATCGTTCTGCAGTTCTAAGGTGTATCAAATAATTGTTCTTTGTTCCTCTGGATGATTTTAAATTTGTTTCCTCCTTCAAAGAGCAGTTAAAAATAAAGGCTTCTCACACCACTGCCTTTTCTAGATCTGTGAGCTCTTTAGGGGGACCTCTAATACATTAACACCAACTGTTTTCACAGTCTATTTTGTGTGCAGTGTCATCCAAAACATCAACAAAAAGTACTGCAAGCCTGATTTTATAGCATCACAATTAATTTCTGGTCCCAAAGGAATTAATGCAGATTACTTCATACTGAAAATTCATATCCAGTAACGATTTTACCACTAGAGATAAATCTGGATTAAAACTTCACTGAGTAGAATGATTTTCAAAGACACGCAAACCAAACTAGAAAATCCCCAAACCAACTCACTCCAGCCCAAAAAGCAACACTCACCCCCCACTTCCAACCCTCACATTTTATATGACAAGCAATGATTAACAAAAACCATCCCATCCAACACTCCAATTGTTTTCAACTTGATTCAAGGAAACAACACATTTGAGGGGATGACACTGATTTTTCCCATCTAAACCTGTATGAAAACAGACCAGTTAACACAGAGGATATAAGTGAAAGGGCATTGAAAAGGGAAAAGTATGTTGCATCAAAATTGTATGTGTTATCAGATAAAGGAATCTACACAAGCAAGACTTGATGCCTGCCCTACCTGAGAGAAAACTCAAAAGCTATAGGTCTCAATTAGCAGTGGGACACAAATTTATAATCATCCAGCCCTCCAACAGTTTTTGTTACATTCAGAAATACAAAAAATCCAAATCAAACTAAAAAACCATACCAACCATCCCCTGAAGCATTTTTCTCTCCCTGAAACACTTCTGTGCTTTGCAGCAATAATAAATTTTTAAATTGTAAACCTTAATTTTGCTAAAGGTTTCTTTATGCTCAAGCATGCAAACTATCACTGGGGCTGGGGACGAAGTATCCTCATACATATATTCTCCAAGGCCTGGAAATGGAAACCAAGCCTTTTCAATGCAGGTATATTTCAAAACTCCATTTATTTTTTAGTGCACTTCGCTATGGTTCAGAACTCTCCACATTACAGGTGAACATCATATACTCTCCCACATGGTTACCCAAAAATATGTACTCCCAAGCCTTTTTAGGTAGACCTTCCCCAAGATCTCCAGGGATAAGCACAGCAAAGACCAGAAAAATTGTAAATAAAGTGCCTACAGCTTAACTAAGTTTCGTTTCAAAAAACACCCTATGGGTTACTGTTCTGAAGGTTTTCTTCATTTGGAGACTTAATACAAGACTTCCATGCCAATATGAAACATCTACCTTGGCACATAATGGAAAATATTGCAGCATCATCAGACTCAAGACAGAAGAAAACCAGATCCACATGATCAAAATTTAAATTGTCAGAGCATAAATATGGCTGTATGTCTCCTATTATTTAACAAAAAAATCCTTTTAATATCTAGATGTCACTAAGTGTAACACTAATGAATTCATTGCTACTCAAAAATGCTTGTTTGCTTAATGTTTATTTTCTCACCTCTAAAAACTAAATTCTTTAAAGACAATAATATCTATTTGACTTATGTAGACAAGATCAATCTCCAGGGTCAGAAATTTTCTACTTCGGCACATAAAACCAAACTTTTTTAAACAGAAGTGAGTATTTAAGATATGACATCATTATTTAGAGCTTATATCAGAAAAAAATAAGAAAAAAACTTTTGCATTTGATACAAATTTCTATCTTGATAACAGACCAAATAATTGAACATTTCGAGATACTGGATACTATTTTACTGGTTTCTAGCTGTACTTTCAAAGCTTACAAGAGCACATGTAAGATAGACAGCTTCACTGTTTCCCATTCCCAACCCAAATCTACAAACATAAAAGCACATTGTTTTTCAATGCCTTTTCTGCTTTACTCTTGGGAACAAGCAGCATGACCTGAGTACATTCATGCTACAGAATGAATAGACTGAGTATGTGGACCCAAAGCCACAGTAACCATAATTAATCTATGCATACTTTTTCTGATTCAGTTAAAAAAAGATGATGTAAGGGCTGTACTAGAGCCCGTCAGAATCAATCTTCCTTCAAACTTTAAAGACAATTTAAAAAGTAAATATTTCAGTTTGTAAACAGCAGATTTTTAGAAGAGAATGGTATTTATATTCAGTTTTAGCTTTGTGTCTCTCCCTTTACACAATTGTTCTTCAAAGGAAAGATTTTAAACTTTGTCACTCCTGATTCATGATCTAAAAGACACTAGTAATATTTGTTTTTCTCCATTGATAAAAACTTGCATGGCAAAAGTCTGGAGAAAAAAATAAATCAGAGAAGTCTATTAGACTTTTCGTTCAAGAAGGTAAAATTCACCAATGCCTAAAAACCAGTAAGTTTGAGCCTACTATATGTTTAACAGTAGTGTTATTAAGATAGAAGAGAGCTACTGTAAACACAGAAGGAGAGAACAGCAGACCTGACCAGGTTACGAGAGAGTACAATTGTTCGAAGCAGACTGGCTGGAGCCAGATCTAGGAAGGTGATTATAATAAAGGGGGAAACATGTAATTATGTGAAAAGTCTTCACGAAATACCCCTACATTCCAACACAAATCTAAACAACCTGAGCAAACTAGCAGGGAGCATTCTCTCTCAAATTAATTCAGTGGTGCCACCACTTTGATTTTCTTCTCAGGTAACTTGGATGCTTTTTGTGAATGCCACGAGATATTTTAAATAGCTCTGTACTGCACAAAAATTTTGGAAGTTCTACATGTAGTCTGAAGCTGGTTCATAGAAGGGCTGACAGCAACCTGCCTCTCAGGTCTGAAAAGAAACAACATGAGCTCTCTCCAACAAGAAACTTCTATATTTTGATGTTCTTTCCAGAGTACTTAATTTATGCAGCTGACTTACAGACTGAGATCTGTAGTTGTAATTAAATGCCTGCATAGCCTATAAAATACATGGAAAGATCTGGCACACTGGAATGGAACTGCAATGTAGTGTCAGAAGCAGCACTTGGAGAAGCAGCAACTAAAGCTAAATTCATTCCTCTTCAGTATAACCTTATAAGAGGCATCTGGAAGATACCGCCATCAAATACCTCACCTATGCATTTCAAGCTGCATTGGAGAGAATTCCATCTTTCTACTGACACATAGGTTAAACAGTTATACTGGCATTATGATTCCCATTTATCTTAGGTAAAAGCCATAGAATTGAACACCACTTACTTTCTAACCTATTTCAAAATCTATGCTTCCCTGTGTCGCAGAAGAGTGCTCCAAGTTCCACAATCTAGGTTTCCAGGATAAGGGAATTTCTGTACATTTTCTGGAAGCTAAGCCAGTTCACAAAAGAAGAGACTTACCGGCCGGAGAAAAATCAAGATATAATCTTGATTAGAAAGGTATTTTAACAATGTGTAATGCGACTCTAGAGGATGTTTCATTTGTAAAGATGACTTTCTCTTTTAATCCATAGAAGTATTTTCAGAAACAGCTGTGTGTACCTTGCAAAAAGAGTTAGTGAACTGGAAACCACGGTCCAAGAGACTTCTAGATATTACAGTAGATTAAACATTCCTGAAGACATACATACTCAAAGTCTGAAAAACTTATAATGTTCAAAACTGTTTAGGACGTTTTTAAAAAAAATATTGTTACATTCTCTTTTCAAGTACGATGGCAGAGCAACCAACTAAACAGCATACTACTAACTTCAAAGATTATTCAGGCATTGAGCTGTACCAAGGGCATTCTAAAATGAGACTAGAGGGAATTTGGGGCACAGAAACAACAGATTCAGTATAAGACTTCCTCAAAATATGAAGATGATAAAAATACTTGGTCTCTACTCAATAGCAAATACAGTGGCTTCCACTTTTAACTTATCTTTAAATAAAAAATAAAATATATCACTATTATGAAATATAATAGTCACTTGTCAATTCTATTTGGACTAAAACCCCAATTGTTTGGCTCAATTAAAGAACAGGTTAAAAATTGTGCTTGAACAGTGAATCCACAGGAATATCCTAAGAACAAACGTAAAGCCATTAACCATATTGACAGCATAAGGATCAGAAAAGTTTTAGAATCAGTGACAGGTCCAACAGAATTTCTCTTTCCGTCTCTGCTACCTTCTGCCCTTCTAAATAAGTGTCATGACCTAATTTTGTCATCGCATATCTTGGTGTAGGATCTTGTTTCTTCTGTGCCAAGTGGGGTCTTGCTGCATACTATACAACTTGGCTGATAATTCGTTACACATTAGCTGTTGCTTATAATTGCATTATCTGAAGTCTGTGGAAATACATGAATACATAGTGACCTTTCACTCAGTTATCAACGAATCACTGGCTCTCCAGTATTCTTCTCCACACCCTAAATCTGTATTTGTTATTTCCCTGAGCTTTATTCAATATACACAGGAGAGATGCTCATCCTAGCTGCACTTCTTCCACCCTTTATCCTGTGTTTTTGAGGGGCTGACTTCCAACAGCAACTTCCCATAAATACAGGAAGATTAAAATCTGCCCTGACCGACTAGTTAGGTCACACTTGGGGGGCAAGTAGAAGTAAGAGAGATGGACACAGGACGGGACACACACAAAAAACCGAAAACAAAACAAACTGTTCAAGACAATAAAGGTTTGGAAAACATATTCACGCTAACATGAGCTTAATTTTAGACAGGAAGTGGAGGAGAAACATTTAAAACCTTCTACCAGAAGTGGAAACAAAACAAGGCTTGCCTAGGGGAAATGGGAGAAAAAACACTGCAAACAGATCAGGACACTGATGGCTGGACATTTTTACAGGCATGCAGGCAAAACATTAAACCGGTCTTTAGTTCTGAGCATTTTATTATTTTTAAGGCAAGCTGGTTCCAAGTATTAAGAAGAGATAATTATCAAGTATCTCTAAATGCAATTAAGCTTCTCAAAAAGAGCCTGAAAGAGGCTAAAAAAAATTCTAAAGGGAACTACTGCAAAGTGAGGAAGGAACTGCAGGTGCACATAGCTGTGCAGGAACACAGGGTACTCTGCTAATAGCACTACGCCCCACTGAAACAACTGAGTCAGCAGAATTTCTATTTATATGTTCTCTTCCTACAACAGTCACAGTCAAGGCAGAAAACTCAGCAGTCCTGCCTCAAGAGAGAAACTGGTGTGCTTGAGGAAGGGTCAGCAGCACAGTATGAGAAGTAATTCTATCTTTTAAGCTTACAGAGGAGTCAAAATTCATTGGCAGAAAAGAATAAATTCTTGATAAAAGTCACGAAGATGGAGCTTTTGTGCTTTCTCCACTTCTCTTTGTTTCCACAGTAAGACACAGCCCCATTCAGAAATCCGTTTGCCACACAAGTAACCAAGCAATCCTTAGTAAGCCCATTTTGTATTTCTTAGGTCTGCACGTAGAAATGGCTGAGATCCTGCACCAGTTTTCCTTTTGTGAGGCTGATTTTCACGACGCTATTTAAGAGATGTTTATTACTGGTATTTTATGTAAGGTTCCTGATGAATGAATACTGCCTATGTGTTCATCAAACCAGGTCAATTCTTGGACCTGTCAGCTTCATGCTGTCTTCCAATACGAAGTTGTTCTCATGTAAAATGGCTACCATAAAATGGCTGTCATAGCCATATTCCACAACTAAGCAAATCATTACTGAGGAATTCCATCTGATTTCATGTTCTTAATAAAATTCTCATTTCATCACTCGTATTAAATGCATTATCACTGGTATACTGACAAGATTTAACTCTAATCTTTCATTGGAAGAAAAAGGCAAAATGTTTCCCAAAATGCATGGAGAATTTCTGAAAAATCCGTGTGCTTAATTCTAAAAAAGCAGGGTATTACATTAAAAAATATTTAAAATAAATAACTGGCTCTTTTGATACATAATCATTGATATAGAAAAGTTCAGCAACAGCATTAGACTGAGACTATAAATTTACTTTGTAGTCTACAAGCAATAATAAGCAAGCATCTATACTTCTGTCCCATATAGTTTTAATATGATCATTAAATAGATGCAAATTGTTACCGTTTTATCCCTGAGTCGTTCTCCATGGATAAGAAAATCAGCACAGCTATTCTCTTCCTGGGGAATGACTTTGAAGACTGTGACACAGCTCAGTCCACCCCCTCCAAGTGGTAACCATCCACCACTTGAGTCATCCCGGGTCATCACCACAGCTCGCACTCGTGCATAACTATTACTGAAAGAGAAGCAAAAGAAGAAATTAGTTTTCCATAAACATAAACTAGCTAAGTCTAGTTAAAAACAAAACAAAAACAACAAAGCCACAACCAAGATCACAATAATTAATACCATCTTTCCACAAACATCACCTAGTAGAAAACAATGTAAGACCACCCTCTAAAAAATGCTCCTCTGTATTTTTATGCCTTCATTAGGATGTCTTGGACCTTGTGATTTTTTGTAAAGAGACTTAACCAGAGAGTATAGTTGGCTAGTCAAAACTCATATTCTTCTAAAAACTTGACACTCAGTGATCTAGCTAGAGGGCCAGAAAGAGAATAAGAATCAACTCCTGATTTATTTTAGACTAATCATGAAGCCGGTCAGCCACCATGAAATTGCACAGAAAAGAGAACAAGAAAACAGAAAGAGGTCAGGCCTTCTGTCACTGAAATCTAAACAAGAACAGGCTTCTAGCCAGAAACCCTGCTTCCCTTCATCCATCTCTCCTCCCCATGCATATAACCCATCCTTTGCAAGGGTAGGTCTGGACACACATTGTGGGGCTTGAAAACAGAACCAGTTACAACTACTTAAAATCCATATCTGCAGTGTCTACTTGCTGTTTCTCTCCTGTATTTGCATTGTGTATAAAATTACTTGCATTTTACAATCTAACACCTTTTCCCATCTATTAATATTTTTATAAACTAAAAAAATTATTATCATGTCATTATTTAAAATCCAAATTCCAGAGTATTGGAAAAAGAGGTTTTGGTCATTTCTCTCTCTCTCTGCTCTTAGTTTTTTTCTTTTAAATTAAATGTAAACTTTTAGTTTTGGTTATGAATTTGCCACTACATCACTTGGAAAACCCCATGGTTTGCCAAGGATGTTATAAGATGCTACATTTGAAGTACAGTTTACTAGATGAATGTAGCAGTTAATGATTGAACATTTAAACACCTTAAAATAAGGTGTTACTTTTTTGCAACATATTCCTGATTGAGGGTTTAAGTACTTATACCAGTTAGCACTAGTGATGTCAAATTTAAGGGTTGAGGAGGAAATACCAGAAGAGGACAAAGTTGTTCCTTCTGTATTTGAGATAAAACTATTCACCAAGATGTTGCACTTTTAAAAGATCACTGCTTTATTTCCAACACCCTCCCCTCCCCCCCAATATCCCAAAATAACAAAGGTAGGCTTTTTTGCGTAATTAATACATTATATTCTCACACACACATATGATTCACACATATGATTCTCTTGTGTGTGTATATATATATATATATGTATAAGAAGTTTGCTGCAGGCATCTAAAGCTTAAATACATAATGGTTTGCAAAATGGAAAATTATACAAGACTGTAAATTTTTAGGTTATAGGCAGCTAAATTTTGTTTGCTGCCTCTGAGCAAAGCCCCATCCTCTAAATCTAATAGTTAAAATGATGGTTCAGCCAATATTGCTCACCATTTCTTTACCAACATCTTTTAGTTAAGTACTCAAACACAGCAGACAAATATAATAAAGAAAAAGCCAAGCCTTCATTGCATGCATCTATCACAATTCTAGTATCTGCAAATAAAAATGGCTACATCTCGATGCTTAACAACATTACTGAGAGTTGAATCATTCCTTCACTGGTCTCTGTCACTGGGTTTCACTCAGAGCTAAGGTCCGATCGTAGTTGTACACTTCATACACAGGTAGTCTTTCACCTCATTTCTCTCAGAAGAGCCTCTTCTGACTGAAACTGAGGACACCAAGACTGTCCTCTAAAACAGTAAGAAATAGGATGCAACAATTGGTTAAGCCTAAAAACTGTCTTTGCTAGTCTCAATTTGAGCAAACCACAAATTTAGCTTTTAAGTTATTCACCCTATAAATCTGGTTGTAAATCTGAATATTAGAGCTTTTTTTTTGTATATCAACAGACTGCAGCAAGAGTTCAGTTAAAGAGAACTTCCCTCAGGCTACATGAGAAAGCCCAAACTACAACATTAATTTTTTCTTGAAATGAAAGTTCACACTTCACATCCATTTTCTTTACAAGAACTGCTAAGGAGAAGAAAAGAAGGAGGCTTAAGCTACTTCCATTCAATAGAGTTTTCTGTCAGTGTTGGGGTTTTTCCCCCTGTCCTATATTGAGATAGCTAGTCTGGTCTCGTTAACAATCTTGAGTTTTGCTTTCCATATATTCCAAATGAATACTTTAAACATTTATCCTTTCAAGTATTTTAGAAACTACTATCAAATCCACTGCATTAGTGCAAAATAAGATTCCCCAAAGTAATATTTAATGAATAATCTCTTAAATTGAAACAAGCCAGCTTTCCCATATAACCACCCTGTAGACTGACAAATTCTGTACTTGTAACAATGCCAAAGTCTACAAAGAGATTTTTAGTTTTATGTTTCTGTTGGTGGCTGTTTTTTAATATTATTTTTTATATTTGAATGGAACTAATAATTGGTAACAATAGCTATTTTTAGTAACAACACAACCTGGTTTGCAATTAGCCAGAATGCAGTGGCAGGACCTATGAATGATTCCCATTCCAAAATCCTCTGCAAACAAAACAGCATCTGCCTGTCACACCACTGGCACTACGAAAGCACTCAGAACTCTTGTTCTAAGCATTACAGTCCCATCTACTCTTGGGAACTTTAGAACAAATTGTTAAACTGCTGGTGTACCTTAGCGGTGGGAGAAAGGGCAGACAAGGCTTCAGTGTTTTCCTAACATAACCTAAGGTTTTTACCTACTCTTGTATGTTTAGCAGCTCTATCAGGATTACCTGAACAAAAGAAAAACCAATCAAACAGGGCGATCAGTTGAGCACTGCTCTTACAAAGCCTTTTACCAGAGCTACCACAAGCGTGTGAAATGGAGCATGAAGAGCAGCATTGCAACAGCAGGTCCAAAGCTACTGTACTGAAGCCAACTTTTCCTGAGACTCCCTGGTTTTGGTTGTGGCCACTGGAAATTCTTGAGGCAGTGCAAGGTTTAAAGGAGATTGTATTCTGGCCAAAGGGGCATGCTGCTTTCCTAAAGTCAGTACTGAGAATCAGTAAGACTGAGGACGACGACACTGGAATCCAAAATCAGTGCTTAACAAGTAAGGAAACAGATCTCTCTGAGTGCCTCAGGTAGGAGATAAGAGGATGGGTATTCTTACGTGATTAAAGGGAATTATAAACTGGAATAAAGGAGAAAAAGAAAAAAAAGTTACCTACAGTGTTTTTTCCCTCTAGCACTGAAGACTTACTGAGGAGTAGAGCATGTGTCTGAGTGCTATACCTAGTAAACCTGAAATGAAGCAATTTTAAGATAGCATAATAAATATGTTGCATCAAGTTTCATTCTAAAACCATAATCAAATGAAGATTATTCTTACACCAAAATCAAAATCTGAAGTGGGGTGAACTAAGCAGCCTGAGAAAGCATTAGGGGTAAAATCAAAGGGTTATAAACCATAAGTGGACAGGAAACATGACCTACAGTCCTTGCCTACCATCAGCAGGCATTTTAAGAGCAACAAGCATTAAAATCTGACAAGAGGTTTTAAAGGCTCTCTCCTCCCTCCAAAAGCTGTGTGTTTATATCACTGTAACGCTCTTGGGCCCAAACTGACTTATGAGCCGGATGACCAAACTGTTGTGCAAGCTCAAGAAGCACATCACTGGCCAAGACAGGCTGGGACCTTCAGCTCAACAACTAAGGAACAATCCTGCTTTTGGTGGCTGGGGAAGGAACATAATTGTAATTTCATCACTGTGATTCTGTGATTATTTATTGGTTTTTTGTAAAAAATAAATTATTTTGATAATTTAGGGTATTTCTTACATTTAGTATCAAGACAATCAAAGATAACAAATGTTATTACATTTTTCCTTTGTTCCAATAGTCAAGCAAAAGAGAATGAACATTAATAATTTTCTGCCAAAATACTTTTCCCAGAGAAAAATGGAAAAAGATGTTGGGGGTAGTGGGGAAGCAGCCATCTTGCTGTTTTACATTTATTTTAACCTAGTTTCAACAGTATGCAAATCTTCCCTCTCCTAATTCATATTAAACATTGCCATTCTTTAACTTGTACTGCATTTTGCACATTTCTATTTTAAAATAGGTCTGAAAAACAAAAGTGATTTCAGAGATGTTACTTAAAACAATTGTACTCTAATTGCAATTTTTTTTTTTTAGTACTATACAGCTGACTACCATTACCATCAAGAAACCTGGATCTGCAAGTGGAATTATAAACTGAACCACAGGAGAAACTGACTTTTTCAGCTTCAGTAAAAATATTTAGAATTATAATTTCTTTAAAGCTGGAAAGCAGATTTGAAGAAAAGGACCTTGAGTTTCATATGGACACCAAGCTGAACACAAGCCAAAACCATGCCCTTGGGACAAAGGAGGCCAACGATGTCCCAGCTGCAATTAGACGTGTTGCCAGCAGGTCACAGAAGGTGATCCTCTGTCTCTACTCGGCACCACTGAAGCCACACCTGGAGAGCTTTGTCCAGTGTCGGGCTGTCCAGTACACAAGAGACATGGAGCTCCTGGAGTGGGTCCAGCACAGTGCAACAAAAACGATTAAAAGACTGAAGCATCCATTGTATGAGGGAAGGCTGCGAGAGCTGGGACTGCTTAGCCTGAAGAAGAAAAGACGGATGGGTATCTTATCAGTGTACACAAATAGCTGAAGAGAGGGTGCAAAGAGGATAGGCAGAGGCTTTCTTCAGTGGTGCCCAGTGAGAGCACCAGAGACAACGGACACAAAGTGAAACACACGAAGTTCCATTTGAACATCAGCAACCACTTTTTCACTGCGAGGGCACCTGAGTACTGACACAGGTTATGCAGAGAAGTTGCCGAGTTTCCATCCTTGGAGAGTTTCAAAAGCCATCTGGACACAGTCCTGGGTAACCTGCTATAGGTGACCCTTCCTTGAGCAGCAGGGAAGATGACCTCCAGAGATGCCTTCCAATCTCAATTATTCTTTCTTTTACTTAATATTGTATTTCAAAGCACAGCAATTAAAAAAAATACAATTTCATAAATATAACCAATATGGTTTAATTTATAAGAATTCATGATACTTTGAAGCAAGAGTTGTCACTGTGCAAACTGCTGTTTAAACACTTCTGACAAGGCTAAGGGAAAAAAAAAGGCGTTCTGGAAAATCGTGACACACTCTGCTATGAAATTACACTATCTTTGCCGGCACACAAGTAACAACCCCAGGCTGATCTCCAAATGTGAAATGGTCATGGATCAAGGCTCTTTACCTTTGACTGGCACTTTACACATGTACTTTAGCCCCTCCAGCTTCTGGTGCAATATACTTTTGTGTTTGTAGCCTTACCAAAGGAGCATACATGAACCACACTTGGCTTTTTATGGTTCTTATTATCCAAACAGCTTAGCAGAAGACTATATGATTCCCAGCTAGAGAAGTGCTCATGAGTACGTGCATGTCTGAGTACCAAAAGGTACTGCCAGACCACTGAGCTATAGTCTGTTTTACTTGCAGATAGCATTTTTTAGGTATTGACTCAATATAGAAAGAAAAATAATTTCACCAATATCACATGATCTTATTAATACACTGCTGATGTTATAAACCCTTTGTTACTAAAGGTTTAGAGAATGAGTGCCACTGGCACAAAATATTAATGACTTACCTAAAACAGAAGGAGATGCAAATGTAGCACAAGGGCTAAAGAAGACATAGTTTACATCACAAAAATGTATGACAGCATATCTTATTATTTTTTAATGAAGAGGATATTGCCATAATAACAGCTACTAAACAAGGCTCTGCTTAATATGACTGTTACCCTTCTCCTCTCAAAATTATATCAACAAATCAGAATATACACAAAACTCTTATGCTGGTAGAATGCAAAATTTGGCAGATTTTCTCCTTTAAAAAGAGGCAAGAAGTATTCCTCACAATAAACAGCAAATGTGCATGACTACTATGCCTAGGAAGCTTATTTCTGTGAGGAGTTTAGCAAGGAAAGACCCATGTAAATTACTCAGTGCTGCAAGGAAGAAGGCTACTGCCATAAGCTTTATTGCAAAGCACAAGAGCATATGAAGAATGGAGAAGCTGTTAAGATTTGAAACCCATCAAAATTGCATGCAAAGTACATATATGACATTTGTATGAAAAACATTTTAGCCATGCTGCCCAGCATCTTCTCTTGTTTAATAATTGTAGCTATTTTCTGTTACTTCTGTATGTCATCCATGAAGGCTGGTTAAATGAAGTAATATTTTATCACACTAAAGGGGATCACAACACATACTTGGATTCTACTCCTTTTAAAGAAACTGCCTTCTGAAGGCTTACGTTTTCCTAATAGAAAGAGTTCTGTAACACCATCTGGTCAAGGCATATTACTTAGAAAATGGCATCTAATATAAAATACACAATCAAATAAAAACCCCAAACAAACTAATTTCTCCTTCTACCCTTCCCCACAAAAATGAAAAAGAATCAAAGTTAACATTCAAAGATGGCTCTACAGGTTTTGGACACATGTAGCACAATTAAATAAATAGCATATAGTATGTAATTCCCTTTGTAGTTTATGAGATAAGAAGGACATGGAAAATGCTTTTTGACCACTTCCACAGCTGCCTGTTGACAACAGACTGCTGGTACCAAGGACTCCTGGACTGGATTCCATCCAATTTTAGGCAGATGGGTAACATAATTCGAGTGGTCAGATCCTGGTACTCACGTACCCTCCAAGTTTACTGGGCTTCCTCCAGAAAACCCTAAATTTGCCTCATTTTTAAAAGCTGACAGCCATAACTCCAGAAATATCCACTCTCCATCCTAGCCTGTCTTCCCTTCTCTGCATATATTCTCATAGTTTTTTGCTTCTTCCTTACCTCAGAATTTATGAAGATCCACAGGAATCTCTTAATTCAATTTACAGCACAGAACTGTCCGTACCCTCTTTTAATTCTGTGAAATCATTACTTGTTTCTTACCAAGCTACTGGGTACTGATGCCATGTATTAATTCTGATTTGCTTACCATGGAAACATGTAGAGAAAGATGAAAGAGCCCACAAATAATACAAGAGATAGAGGTTTAGTTTTGGGGTTTTTTTTAATAAGAAAAGTTACCATTTCTTTCCAATCTTGCAAAAAAAAAAAAAAAAAAAAAAGGAACATCTAAAGAAATGATGGAACACAAGCTTTTCATTTTCTCGAGCTCTTAAGCAAACTTAGGACAAGCACAAGTCTGCAGCCTACGGCAGATTCCACTGAAACTAAGACAATTTGACACTTCCAGTAAATGTCATCAGACAACATCCATCCAGTCTAGAACTTTTTCTTTTTTTGAATGAAGCTTACAGATTCAGTTGCGCTTTTTATTTTCCTGGGAAAAGTAATGATTACTACAGTTTAGGACAACAATTTATGGAAAGATTTTAGGTAATAGTTGTATCTGAACAGGTCAGAATTCTCTCTTCTCTCTGAGCCATTTTCCTCCAGTCCTATATGTTCACAAAGTCCAAGTATCAAGTATGCAAATGCAATTAGATCACTCTCATTGTCGAAGCTGGTCATCTAGTTTCTGAGGTTATGGATGGCAGGACTAGAAGCCCTGTTAACAGATGTGACTACATTAATCAAAAAGCCATTTTGTAATAACGCAATTAATGTAATAAAATAAGATGAAGGTAACTAACATATTCCTTATGAACAATTTTAGCTACCCTAAGGTATAACAGGATGTACTAGACATGTTATTTTCAAACAAGCACCTGTGTACTTTTTATTCCACTGTTTGTTGTACTTAGGAATAGTATGCCACAAATGTTCAGAATGCTATTATTTTCTTCCACCCAAGAACTTACATAGCAAAAATAAAGGACAAAACTGTTATACTTTCTCAAACAGATCAGAAAACATTGTCACAGATTTTTTGTATTTACTCTGTCTGAATTTCTGTCAGGTTGTCCTGGACTACAGACCCTTTTGGCCAGGACCATCTGTAATGAGCACAATTCAATGAAGCTCAGAGTTGCCTGTTGGTGAACAGAGCTTAGGGGGTGAGCGGCCACGTACTCTTGAACTTTTGGCAATGCATTATGGTAGAAAAAAGCGTAAGATCCACTGATCTTTAGGTGAGCTTACTCACCTAAAATAACACTTAATCACGCTTCAGGTGAGCTTACTCACCTAAAATAACACTTAATATTAGGTAGGCAAGCACAAAATTTAAATTTTATTCTTATCACATTAAAAGAAATTTTAAAAAGGTACAGGTCATTTCTGGCATGCATTTTCCACTGAGCCTGCACAGAAAAGGAACAGAACCTGGAACCAAATAAAGCACATCCACACTTTTAAAAATGCTATTCCTTTAACAGGGTTGTTGAGCTGTGAGATTGCTAATGAAAGTTGTATACAAAAACATTCATGTGTTTAAACCCATGTGAATTGAAATTGTAGTATCATTCATTGATATTGTTAAATCTGAGGCTTGTCTCAACACTTACATTGACGTGGCTTTTCAAGGACTTTAACCAGACAATATGAAAGAGATCTAACAAAGTAAATTATATTCTAAGAAAAACCCTAATGCTAAATTTCTCCTTTTAACATAGTAAGAAAACAGTAAACATCCAAAAGGATGTTTTGAACACACACAAATGACCAAATCATAAATGTCTGCACGAACAAAACAGAAAGACTACAAACCAAACTGCAAAATGCTTAACAACAACGTCAGAATAAAAAAGAAAGTCCAAATGAGCCTTAAGAAAGGCAAGCTTGTGAACTTACAGAACTGTTTTAAAGGTGTATGTTCACTGATTGAAAATAGAAGCTATCATTCCCTTGCTACACAGCCCCACGTTTTGTGGCTTGAACCAGTCTTTTCTGTAGTTTTAACAAACCATGAATATTTCAGAGAGAGGAAGTAAACTGAAATAAAGACAAATGAAAATATTTTTATTACGATAATCCATCAAACTCAAAAAACCAAAAGATTAATAAGATTATTCAAAATGTTTCAATGCCCTTTATACTTGCCATACCTCAGCATGAATAATATAACTTACATAGCCATTATATAATTGTATGATGATGTTTGATAATCTCAGTAATAATTAGTAGCCTAACCAGAAGTCTAAGCATAGAAATAGGTGATTCACAAGCCCTAAGATCAAAATGCAGGAATTCTAATGGTACATCCCAAAAAGTGTAACTAAGCCTTGGTGTACTACATTCCCCACTCCAACTACTGCTAAAGTAATATTCTTCACAAGTTTCTACAAAAAGCTGCAATGTAATGAATACATGGGTCGTGTAAGAACATAACACAGAGCGAAGCAATAACAAGGCACCGAAACCCTCTGAGTTCAAAACAAAGATTATTTAATTTCCATTATTTGCTGCTATTCCAGAAAAAAGTTTAGAAACTTGTAAGCAACTGCACAAAAAAAAGAGTACACAGGCATTCCCCTTCCCCACCAAATATCTAATAAACCAAAATAAGAACAAATTCTTTATAAATGATAGTTAGTCATAAGAACTCCTACAATAATCTCTGTCTATTCAGCAATTTAAAAGGGATCCACCAGAAACATTTTCCTTGTTTTGGCAACAACACCATCCCAAACAAAGGGTTACAACAGAGATGATGAGATAATGAGATAATTTAGTGTTATAATCACATCTCCTTGTTTCCTCTTTGGACTTTTAAAACCATTAATACCATTAGAAGGGTAACAGCCTTAAACTGATTAAGGATGGGTTTAGATATTAGGGAGAAGTTCTTCACTCTGAGTATGGTGAGGCACTGGAACAGGCTTCCCATAAAAGTGGTGAATGCTCCATTTCTGAAAATTCTCAAGGGTGTCTTGGATGGGGCTTTGAGCAAGCTGGTCTAGTGGAAGATGCCCCTGCACATGGCAGGGGGGTGGAACTAGATGATCTATGGGTTCCCTTCTAATGCAAATAATTCTATGACAAATTATGGTTTAGGGTGGAACTTCACCCTAACAAGGAAGTTCTGAAAAGGGTGATGGAGCAAGCTAAGTCAAATTGCACAAAATATGTGATTAGAGTACCAAGAAAGCAAGTGCAACACGGTGCAACGGAAGCTCAAAAAAGTTTATAGACAGTAGAATTCAAGCAAGAAGTGAAACAACAGCCTTTTAGCTGCAGTCAATCTATGGGATAAAAATGTCACGTAGGAACAACTAAGCAGATTCTTTTTTTTGGTGCAGCTCTGACTTATATGTTGCACAGCTTTACTATACAAAACTGATTGCTACTCACTGTAAAAGTGTTTTAAATGGCTATTTACCCCTTCAATTATACAAAATAGAGTATAATAGCTTATAAAATATAAGCTAATGTACAAAACTAAAAAATCATACTAAATTAATGAGATATACATTACGTCATTCCAAAAATATTTGTGTCCCTGTATTTAACAGTACTGAAAATTAATCCTGACTGTATAATTGAAGAAATACAACCAGAAAATTAAATATCTCTGCTCAGCGAGACAGAACACATTATATATTCAATAAACATGTGGAGAAATTAAACGGATAGACAAGTAGGTATAGATAGAGAAGATCAAACTTAACGATTTTAATTTCGCTATTTTGTTAATACCCATGTGTTTTGTTACAGACCTTTGGTCTTATTGCAGCAACAGAAGGACCTTCTATATTCATATTCCAAGGACAGAGTCTACTATCAAAACAGTGAGGATTACAAATAATTTTCCCTTATTATAAACAACATTGAATTTTGAGTACTTTTATCTGCAAGGATACTAACCAAGTAATTCAAATAAGCCAGGAGAAGTCATTAACTGTTTTATTAGCTGAAGAAAAGCAATCAGCATTTTATTATGCATGCTGAAAAGCAAGGTGAAAAGACCAACAGCATATTACAAGTAACTGCTTTAGTGGTGATTACAAATAATCAAAAATTTTGAGCCAAAATTTTCACTACTTAGGAATTTAAGGCTCAAATATCAGCTGTATCATACAAGTACATCTGACAGAATTCTGTACATTTCGCTCAAAACCCAACACTGGGAATGCATTTATCACATATGAGCTTTACATATAGGATGTAAAATAGTGTTTTTGAGGGCTCTGCTTCTTAAATTTGGTTGCTCAAATATCAAGAAGTTATATTGAGTTGGAAGAGAAAAAAGAATCTTCTCTAGTCATACAGCAATTCCTAGATAGATTCATTTGCCTGTAAGTTCAGTAATACTGGGAGGAATGAATAAAAGACTTTTTTAGTCAGTAAGTTCTTAAAAATAATAATACTAATAGAGAGAAGCGATTATTTGAGTAGAAGAATTCTAGAACTGTCACTGCAATTTTAGATACCATTAGGTAGCTAAATCCTTGTAGCTCATCCTTGTTTTCTTTACCCCTGTGTTGACTGGGAAGTGTTGTGTGGCCAATACTCAATACAACCATCTGTATGAGGCCTTTTCACTAAAGACCGAGTAAAAAACCTGATATTGCCTATTCTACATAAAAAGATGATAAAAAAAACCAAACAAAAAACAGCTGACACAATTATTTCTTTAGGAAGCACCAAAAAAGGGATTGCCTAAGAGTTATTTAAGGGGAAGAAGAGGGAGCTAAAAATGCCAGAACTCAAGTAATCAAAGTGAAGTAATAGATGTTTCAAAAGTCAGTGACATGAAAAGATTGTGAGGGAAAATATGGCTTGTATAAATTGCCCCCTGCCAAGTAAATAGCATTAGCGGAGAAAAAAAGGAGAAAAGAAAAGAAGGATAAAAGAAAAGAAGGAGAAAAAATAAAATAAGGGATGCAGAAGGAGTAGGAAAGAGAAAGGAAGCAGTATTTCCTTTTCCCAAACAAGAAGCAGACACGAGTCAAAACTAGGTGCCCTTCATCAATGAGAAGCATAATCACAATGCACATTGCTGTTTAACATGCAATACTTATGCTATGGCGTTCTGTAATACACTGATTTTTCTCCTGGATTAAAAGAGCAGTATAAAATTTTGTAGTCAAATTTAAGTTAGAAAAAAAATTGTTAGATTGGTTCCAATTAAAGAACCCAGAGTAAGATAGAAATTTTTCATTTTTAACTGTATATTGATTAAGTAATTTCCAGCAAATACAAGTTATTGTATCAAAATCTATATCATATTAACAGTTTTAACAGGTGGAAAACCGGTAAGCATCGTGAAGGAGTGGAAAGAATGGTTTTAAGAAGTATTTCCAATGAGTAAGCAGAGACAGCTGAAAACGCACAGCAATCAGATTTCTTTTAATATTTCCTAAAACTACTCTGCAGCATATCTCAGGAGGTCCTTTAACAGAGACTTGTGAAAGAACACAAAACTACTGACAGTTCTGCACTATCTCCTACTAATAAATCCAAGGCAACTTGCATACCTACACTACAATTTTTGTTATAAGCACTTCATAGTAATATGATCTGGCACTGTTGCCAGAATCATTCTCCATCCTTCTCTTGTCCTAGTCATTTATTTCTACCATGCACTTTCTCCACTGCTTCTGCACTGCAGCTTTGCAGTGATCAACACTGGGAAAACTGATGTGAATATTCCAGAAGAAAGAGCAACTTCAATTCAGAACAATTACCCAACCTTAATCAGCAAATTACTAATTTTGCCACAAGGCTCTCTCATAACTACCCAAAGCAGTTCTGTAGATATGAACTTACCACAAGTTCCTGAGCAGTGTCTGAACACACCTATGAGTGTTTGATTCACTGTCAGCAACTGCTGCCAAATGCTCATTCATATAAGTCCGAATGGATCACAAAAAGGGGTCAGTCATTTTACAGCCCAGTTGGAGCTTGCCTGCTTATCTACATCACATGTGTGTTTTGAGATTAAGACAACTAACAATATGAACACCCAGGATTTAAGTCACAAAGTTTAGCACGTTTGTCCTTTTTCTGCAGTACAAAGAGAAAATTTAATACTCAAGTTTTTGACTTCCTATGTGCAGAATTATGAGGACCAAACATGTAAAAAAGTAATGCAAAAAAAAAGTTCTTCCTCCCAAGAAACATATATTTTCTTTCTCTGAATTCTTACTGCGAGAGGTTTTGGCCCTCCTGGTATTAGTAAAGCCCAGTTGACATGCTAACAAAACCATTTCCTTTATGTAATGACTGAATACACAAAAGGAAAGCACTCGTGATTCTAGAAGGTGCAAAGAGGTTAATTCTGGTAGCATAGAAAATAAGTATTCTGAACACTAAAAAGTTCACCCCATAATGTAGTGAGAGAAACCACAGTTTACAAGAAATACTATTGAAAAGACATCACAAGAAGAGAATCAAATGTAAGCACGTATAACCTGCATGTAGCTTTAAATCTGTGTATCATTAATCCATGCAAAACCTAATATTTTCAGTGCTGATATAAAAGAAACGAGTACTACCATCCTGCATATTACAACATCAACACAGCATATATGGCCAAACTTTTATACTCACGAAACAATAATTTTTCAATAAATTAGCACTAAAGACTGAAGTCCTACTGTATGAATTTAGAAGTCTGGATACAAACTTATCAAAGGGTAAAGAGTACTCAGTCTGGATCTTTTCACTGGAAAGGAATTACAGCAGCCTCTGTTTGGAAGAAGTTTAATATATACCAAACAAATGTGATTTGCCTGAAGTGATTCATCACCTCACCTTCATTGATGCATAGTCACCAATACTCAAAGAAATATCACCCAAAAAAGGTTTTAAAATAGAAAAGCAGCTTTTCAAAACAATGTAGAAAAATTCACTTGGCAACTGAACCTTTTCTGCTACAAAACATTTATTAATAATAAAGAAAAACAAAAACTGAAGAAATGACCATACCATTAACTAAGTACTTGTCAAGGAGATGCTTTAAATTGATATCAGTCAATTCATTGCTAAAACACATTTTCCAAACTACAGTATTACTGGCATCATGAACCACTGCTGCTTGTAACCACTTCCCCCCACCCCCCCCAGTTTGTGCTCCTGCATTACTATGCCAAGCGCATAAGGGAGAGGAAATACAAATCTCCTCTCTACAAAAGAGGAAGAAGGGGAAAAAAAAGCCCCAAACATGAAAACCGTACAAGTTTTGCAGCTATTCATCCTTTAATAAGGATCATTATTTACAGAAAGTTATTCAGCATTTATTGAGAATGCAAGGAAATACAAAATCCATGGATTTCAAACTTTAAACATTGGGTTCCAGTAAACTGGCATTCAAAAGAAAAAAAATTGCACTCATGTAAGCATTTTGACACAGACAGACGATGCATCTCCAGGAGACAAATTAAAGGGTGATGCTCCATTGAACAGTTATGTGATAGGAGTACACTGTACTATGCAAAGCACATAAATGCTACATAGATCTCTTATTTTTTGAGTTCCTTATTAATTGCAAGATGTTATTCATAGGAGATGTCTAAGCAGCCCTAAATGTAGAGCTCTATCAGTGAATCAGCATCTGTAGGTCTGCAGCAAAATTTTTTTGCTTTTGGGGGATAATGGGAAAGCAGCTACGCACCTAAATCCAGCCTGAATTCCTACCCCTTTCTTCTCCAGTCTTGGGGTACAATTCCCCTACCTCTTTTGTGTTAACTTCAATCAGTATACAACTCTAAAGAGAACTGGTTGTGCAACCAAAACAGAAAACCTATCCTCCCAAAAAGATTGTTCTGACAGATCAGTGCCCCAACTTAACTTCAGTCATGTGCCCCTTATATCTAGGGCCAAGGCTGTGTAGGTGAATGCAAACTATGCCTTTCATTGGCAGCCCAAAACTGTATTTCATCATTAGAAATGCAGGTTTATATAAGTTTTTAAAGACTTATCTAAAATATTCATTTTGGGGGAGGCATGTATGTATAAAATATTTTTTTTTATCCACAGGAAAGCCAAAGAAGCTGCTCTATAGTCTACTCAAAATTTTTAATTCTAAATAGACTGCTCATTTGTTGCTTACTACTTTAACTCAGTAAAGCAGTAAAAATTTAAATCAGACTGAAACTGATGAGCAATATCCTAGCCATTTATCTAACATAAAAATCCATTTGTTCCTCCTGTACACTCTGGGAACAAATAACATCACCCCTTTGCTTTAAGGGACCCAGGAACCAAGAAAAAATTTCTGTTGTATTTGGCATATTTCAGACACTGTAGATCTATTCATACACGTCCTTCCACCACCAGGTGTGAGCCTTAGGAAAGTCTCATTCAGTCAGGGTACTGCTACAGCAGCATTTTCCAGATAAAGCCAGTAGTGCATCATTCAGTTGAATGAAGAGTTTGAAAAAAATGGAAGTTAAAAACAAAAAAAAAATCAAGCCGTGATTAACTTCACACAGCTAGTGGCTGAGAGCACCACAGCCTTGTTTCAGATATGAAATAAATACTTCTATAATTTTAAATTGAAATTATCCCTTTAAGTTTATTTATGCATATACTCTTCATACTCATATTCCAGCTTCCTCAGCAGCATACACACAGTTAAAACTCGATGCTTATTAGAATAGACTTCTGGTGGGAAGTGCTAAGAATTCACCCCACTGCCTACCAATCTATCCAGAAATCTGTTCTCACTCCTACTTCCTCCTGTCTGTTCCTTTCTGAAACAGCAGTAGGGGGGTTGGGAGTTTGCCTTTCCTCTACTGGATCACAGTTGTGTACATGAACTATACCAGACCATATGGCAATCTCTCTCAATTTGTAAGAGGCAAAACAAGCTTCCTACCAAGCCAATCTGAAGAGAAGCAGGTAAGAACAAGAGCTTACAGATACCGGTGTCCACAAGTCACAGAGACCAGTTACTACATCTTGCCTATATCAGAAACATAGTGAAGATGGGTTTTCCTTTTCATGAAGGGAAAGCATTAAAGCTTTAGTGAACACCAAATTGCAAAACTCCAGTAGGAAAACCACTCCAAGACATAGCACCTCAGGAGATATTCCACTACCCATTCTCAGTGAAGAGCAGATAAGATTCTCAAAAGGGCCCAACCTTTAGATCCATGAACCTGTGTTTAACTCCGGTAAAACCAAAATTGTCTGATCAAATACACTGAAATAGGATCTTGCTCATGTTCTTTTCTGGGAAGTTAAAAGTTATTTTTACAGAGATTTTATTTTCAATCTAATATATCAATAATTGCATTTCACAACAGCTTTTAGCCCAGCAACCAAATTCTTGTGTAAAATAGTACATAATTTTGTCAACATTTTTATACTAGGTTTTAGGGTACACAAACTTACATGAGCATGCAAGAAATGACTTGACAGAAAATAGTTCCCTCAGCTGGAGCTATGTAATTTTTACTTTTTAGTTTAATTCAGTTAGTAGATTCATTATATCTGTATACCAAGACAGTCATCTAATTTTCCTATTTAATTTTTCTGCTCACTGCTATGATCTTAAATTCTTTACTGCCACAGAGATAACTTACTGAGAACAAGAAGAAGCCACTCTACCAGAGGCAATAGGGAGCAAAACTGAAGTGGCAGAAGGCATTGCCTATTACCTGCCCTAAAGAAACATGAAAACCACCAAACAACTGTCAAGTAGCTGGAGATACATCCGGGATCTGCCTATATTGAAACATTGCTGCAATAAGGACCAAAACTAAACCACAGTTTTCCATTGCACCATTTCTTCATCAATATCCTACATAACGTGGAAACAGACGTGCCACACAGCATAAGAATTGCATAATAGTCTGCCTTTAATTCATAGGTGTTAATACACCTGTAACCAATGATCTATGACATTTGACACACTAATACCAAAAGTGTTATTGTAAAGAACCATTCAGTCCTCATGTTAAGGTTAAATACTCATCCTTCTCAATTTAAGAGATTGTACATTTCACTCTGTCCACATTATATTTAAAAAAAGTACATAAACAATTAAAGAAATAAGGAATTTTAACAAAATCCCTAAGCATTAAACTAAGAAGAAGCCTGACCACATATGTATTTCCCTTAGAGAAAAAAAGTCATCCTCTACTGAAATACTGCTCTAGATATGACAGAAGTGTCACACTTCCAGAATACCAAAGAAAAATAATTTTCTTTTCATTGATAAGCAGCTAGGAAAAGATGGCACCTTTTTATTTTCTTGGTTCTGCTTTATGTCATAACTTCATGTTAAGATTAAACATCCAAAAACCTTGAGTGTTCAAATGTTAGTGTGAAAAAGTTGAAGGCTTATAACTTTCCCTCACCTAAACCTTATAATGAATACTGGCAAGAGAATGTCAAAGATGCCACTAGCCTATCACATTCTCAACCTTCATAAGACAGCTGTAAAAAATAAAAAGCCAAACAACCCCAACAAAAAAATCAAAATTCCCCCCCCTCCAAAAAAAACCCCACTTAAAACTTAAAAATCTGTGTTTAACAGCAAAGAGTTTAAATACTAAATCTCAGAAGTCCTATACGGCAATACAGATTTGAGAAATTTCATGGCACCTCTTTAGGAGTGAGATTCTCTAATTCACACAGCAATAATTTGATAAATTTGAGGTTCAGTTAGTATCAAGCATCATTATTTCTTAAGGGCTTTTCCCAGACAGGTTACACGTCAAATAAATTTAACCCCAGAGATGTAACATGATCTTGTAACAGTTTGACTAAATTACAAATTTTAAAGTAGACAGCCATCAAAGTAAGGAGAACAGGCAATCATGAATTCAGGAAATGTACATTGCCCCATAGTCAGCTAATGGCAACTTTAATAGGATGTGATGGATTTTTCTCTACCAGGAGAAAATACTGTCTGCATTTTTGCTTCAACAACCCACGCCAGCTGACTAATGGAGTTATATTTTTGTCTCGTATGAGGATGGTTACTTGCCCATCCTCTAGCAGTTGCAGAATGAAACATTAACAACAGCTGTGGGGTGAACAGAAAAGCTGCTCTATTTGGTAGCCAAGATCCAAAGTATAGGCCTTTCCTCTCAAACAGTGGAGCTCATTTTCTGTCACAGGGTGACGAAAAGACACAGCACAAAACAAAGTCACTTTTAGGGCCTGAAGTAGCTAACTGAAGGTACTTTTAAGGAGTAATAAATCTTAATGGGGAAAAAAAAGTAAAGGATTCACAGAAATTAAAAATAGGGTACTAGGACAGATAAGAGCCCTTGAGAGCTTAGAAGTTGTTGCTGAAATGAAATACCGGTGGATCCAGATAGGTTTCTGAAAACAACTCTTATCAAATACTATTAAATATAACTCTTTAGCTCGGCATACTAACAATCCTAATCGTAACAGACCAATCCCAAAGAAACACTCCTGCCACGCTACTGAATAATCAGCATATGCCTGCAACTAGAAACATCTTTTTATGCAAACACTTGGGCTTCAGTCCTGCAAAAATTTAAATATATCACTCTGAGTAGACCTACAGATCTCTGTGGAAGCCTGTAGAGTTTATCACACACATAAAAGCTAACACATATTTATAAGTCTTGCAGGATAATTGCTTTTGGCAGAGTATAAATAACATTGCTCTAATGTGTTTCAGCATCATGGTCTCCTGCTTTAAGAGCCAGACATTCTGGTGAAGCCTGTCATTCTTCATATAAAGAGTGGCAGCTGCATAGCCCACAGAGACATTTAAACTTCTCCTTGCATTTTCTTTAAAGTTTCAGAATAGTGTTTGGGCATTCTTTTAAAGTAGCAAGAAAGCTAACAAGTGAAGCTGATAAAAATTGCCTAAAAATGTTTTCTCACTAGTGCCATGGATACCACTGGTAGGACTGGAAGCAATTCTTAGACAAACTATCTATAGCTTCCAACACTGCCAAACAGGACATCAATTAGTCTGTGGAGTTTACTAGGTATTTTTCCAGAACCCAATGCACTGGGCAACAGGGCAATAATTCAATATGAGAAGCAGTCTTAATAAAGGACTCTGATGTTCACTGTACTATATACTTCAATGAAAAAGCTTAAAAATCTGCTACAAGAAGAGCTTTCAAATTGCAAGACAGGCATCTGAAATAATTTTAGAAATTTAATGCCAGCAGTTTGCCTAATTGATTTTTAAATGCATACCTAAAACTAGGCCCTAGATTTCTCTCCCTGTCAGTCTTTTTTTTTTTTTCTTTCAGCCTTGTCTAACTGTCTCTATTGCCTTTCATTTCAACTTCTAACAAGAATAGACAGGAGCAAAGACAAGCAGCTCCAGTTACCATCAATGCCATTGAGAATTAAAAGAATGGTATAGATCACCTCCTGCAAGCCCCAGCTGGAACAGCAGACCTGTCTTGGCAGAAGGTCCAGCTCTGATTACAAGAAAGGAATGAATATATTTTGTAGATGTAGGTAGCCCTTAGCGCAGCTTTACTTTGGTCCTTCCATGCTCCTGCCTTTATTTTCATTTGATACCTTCATCTCTCTAATACCTCTTTGAAAAAAGGTTTTACAGCTGAGAAGTGTTGCATGCAACAAAACCAGTGCTGGTATAATTTAACTCTAGTCCAACAACACAAACAGCTATGAGGGGAAAAAAAACTAATTTAAAACACTCAGCAGCTCTCTCAAACCCATATGAATTCACATTTACAGTCAGTATTGCCTTGGCCCAAATAACCAGTTAGAATTTCCTTGAATTCAATTGATTTCCATTAAGCTTTTTTTTTTGTGTGTGTACAAAAATGACAAATCTACAGTTAAGTGGAACACACAGGTAAATTTTGAAGTATATACCTAACTTTTAATCAATAAATCCTTTGTTTGCACCTCAATCATATCTAGTGTAAAGCAGTATCTTAAAAAAAACCCCAACCCAAAACCACACAAAAAACCCAACAACGAAAGCTCAACAAAACAAACAAATAACAAACCCACCCAGTTTCCAAGTATTAATGAATGAGCCTTGACTGAATGGAGACTGAAGGAAAGTGACAGAGGCAATCTCCTCCCTACTTCATGAGGTCCTTGTTCAAGGCCAAAACCCAAGAGCACCAGCACCTCCCAATCCCTTTCTCTACCTGCTAAAACACCACCTTAACATCAGAAAGCAAGCAGTCAACAATGACATGACCATAAATTCATGCATTTCCTTACAAAACTGAATTGCTAAGTTCTTCCTTAGAACATCATGCTTATTATTTTCCCTCATCACCTTATTCACATGGTTCTTGTGAGACAAATGGTTTCAAGAAAAGAAATACCCATGCAGTACACAGATACTGAAATACTTCATTTGGATTAGACTAATTTGAACTTCTACCATCAAGCATGAACAGTGAGTTATACCAAAAGATTAAAACTGCGTAACCTGGCATAGCAATTTCAGTTTGCTTGAACTTCTAAATGCCTGAAAACACAACACTTCAATTAAGAACAGATAAACCACCCAAACCTAAATTTCCGCTAAAGTCAAATGAAGCCCTACCAAACAACTATGTGGTAAAGTTCCCCACCAAAGAATCCAGAAAGAAATAATACATTTCAGCTCAAACTTCCTGATGAGGCAACAGATGCATATGGAATTTAACCAAGTTCCATAGCAAATGCAAAAGTCAGAGAAAGGATGTCAACCAGAATTTTTGCCAGATCCTTCATGGCAACTCTTACATTTTTATGTAAAGCACGACCATCTTCAGGTAACACCAGCACTAAGACGTTAAGATAATAAAATATAGAACTAAATCATTATTCATTTGTGATGCTCTTGGAACACTGTCCAGATATTAATGGCATCTCTGAACATCTTCAATGTCTATTAGTTTCTCAGACATTTTCAAAGGGACATTTCCAATCTCCCAGAATGGAGAAACTGTAGCTGACCCCTCTGTAGTCTTCAAACAGTTCTGAATCATCATCTGCCTTGTCATAACTTCCCCAAACCATTTCAAACCACAGATCTGTCTTACCGTTAAAAAGCAAACAAGTGAGCATTTAAGTTCAGTAGATTTTAAATAAATCTACTCCCACTCTCTCATTAACTGATTTCAACTCTAAATTTGCTTTAGTTGCTTTAAGAGGGGACTGTTAACTACATAGAGTCAAAGTTATTTTGTGTGTCAAAATGACAGCACCAGCACTCTTATATTTAGTGAAACTGGATTTGTCAGTGTTGATTAAATGCAGTGCATTAATGGAATTCTCTTTTATTTCTATTTTAAATGGCTTGTGTACTTATACAACTGTAGTTTATGCTGAACTTCACAGGTTAACAGAAAGGGTCTGAAAAAAACCCCAAACCCAAACAAAACCCTCAAACCTATCCTGAAGAGTTAAGTATTTCAAATTATGTAGTCTATCAGAAACCTTTATAACAAACCCACCAGTAGCACATATCAGGTATATCATTACAAATCTTCATACTGCTTGGGGGAGGGGGCATTTGCTTACATCTCTTAAAAACACCCATAGAATTATGAAGATCTGTGAGTACCCTTTTCTGCGTAGTTTCACAAAGGAGCAACAACTTTGAGACGCTTCAGAATGACAGATAAATAATTTTGTGTATCTCAAGTAATATGATTAATACTGAATTCAGCTTAACTCCTGTGGATCTTGGAACTTCACTTGGTAGCAGCCAAGACTGGACAACTACAGTAAAAGGCTAGTATTGGAATGAATAAAGCACACACACAACATTTTCCTTTGTGAAGAAAATGGTACATAATGGAGCTTGAGAGACTGAAGATTAATGAACCTAAGTTTTATCATTAGGAAAAAACAAACCTTAAAAAATGATGGACATCTCTCTACTTGCACAGCCAGATGCTAGAGCAATTTCTGATCATACTGTTGGAAGTTAAAAGTGTACAAAAAATACCTGGCTATTTAAACTGTGAGAACTATCGATCTGAGCTTCTTGTGATCTACTGGAATATTGCATGAAGAAAGGGTTAGACCAAAAGATCTTCCTACTTTTTGACCAGCACTGCTATTGACAAAGGACAAATCCCAAAGACAAACAGGAGTACATCCTGACAAAATTATTTCCTCATTGCAGAGGAAAGCAAGATCAGTCCTTTGGAGAACACCATTTTCCAGTGTAAATAAAGCTAACAGAAGTTATATCCTACTGGAAACATGATACAACCAATTTTTTTTTGTTGTTAATGATAAAAGATTGAACAGCATCTTTCATTTCAGTTGTTAAGACTGAATTCCTCTGGAATCAAATATACTGTTTTATTCTTTAGACAAAATAAGGGAAGCCAAGGAGTAACAATGAAAAAAGTCATCTCTCACCAAATACATCCTAGATCATGGTTATTAATGCTGTAACTAGGAAATGACAGTTATGTTTTCTCCACTGTAAATTACATACGTGTAAGTGAAGAAAAAATGCAGAAAGCAAATAATTTCTACTGCAGGATACTACAATTTCTGCACTACCTGACTGTAATTGCCTTCAAAACAAACTGTGAAGCAATCTCAGAAAAGCTGACCAAAATCACTCTTGCCTTTCAGAAGTGTCACTTGATCCTTCCTCCTTTCCCACGTGAAATACAATTAGGATCTCTCTTGCAACTTCTCTTCTGAAATGATCTTTTCCTGAACCACATGGCAGAGATTTGGATCATTATGCCTTATTTGGGATGCTAAGTTGATCCAAGCTCATGCTGAAAGAAGCACGAGTATCTTAAAACTAACTAAAAGCTCTTACTTCATCCATTGAGCTTCAGTTGTGGGGCTCAAGCTCAAGCAGCATAGATTTGCCAAATGGTAGAAAAGCCAATCCTGTATCTGCCAAGAGCCGCTCAGGCCTAAAAAAACAGCTGAAATAACAGACTTGGTTAACTTTTTTCCAGTTATTCCTTAAGTCTAATCCATACATTTTGGTTGTGTTCAGAAAAGGAGCTATACATGTAACTGTAGTTCTACCTCAGAAAGATATGTTTGCAAATATCAAAAAAGTTGAATTTTCTGCAGAAGAGAAGTAACTCAACATTGATTTTCAACATTTCTGTAATGCCTTTTTTTTTCACTGCTGAAAAGGGGATGAACTTGTAGCCTGTGGGAAGCATTCTCTCCTTCTACAGCAAAGGAAACACATGTTTTTATTTGGGTTATGTTTTTATTGTTCCAGAGTGGTAAAAAAACAAGCTTCTTGCTTGCATTGCTCAAGGGTAAAACCCTGGTATTAAGACCTGTAAGGATGCTCAATGGGCCAGTGAAACATCTCAAAGAGACACTAACCAGTGGCTTACTTTCCAGAGAAGCTTTTGAGGATAACCTGTATGAGAACACTAATACAGAGCAATACTCAGAAAAAAATGCTTCCTAAAAATACTAAAACCAAACCCTATGAGGATGGCTAGAGATCCACACACTTCAAAACCAACACATTCAAAACATGGAAAAGATCCGTCACCTTCAGCAGTAACAAAACAATCAAATGAAAAACAAACAAAAAACCACAAAGAAACAAAACAAAGTAATTAATGCAAAAAACCTACTGTTTTTAAAATGTACAGCAGGGAAGGAAAGAAGGGAGAACCTGAAAAAGCTCCTCTAATTAGCCAACTAAGCTTATCAGTTTTCCCCTAGTTAACCACAACTTACTCCAGAACAAGGAAAATAAAAGGCCCCCACAAGAAATTACACTGAAGTACAGCACTCTAAATTCATGTGTTGTTCTGGAATAGCTTCCTTGAATAGACCTGTTCTTCATCCAGAATTCAACTAAAAGATGAAGAAGAGCTCATGTTTTCTACCTTGCTTCAGGGGAACAAATATGGACATGTTCCCCTTGTGCAGGATTTGCCGGCAGCCATAACTGAGAAATGAAAGCTCGTGAATTCATGCATCGTCAGCTCAGGCAGTTCACAGAAAAACAAAATCGGGGTTGTGTCAGTGACAAACACAAAACATGTTTGCCCAAGCATCTCTTTCACACTATGCAGAACACCCTAAGTATAAGATGGAAGATACTTAAAAGTATGTGATAAGGCAAGACTACTTCAACTTTTGAAACCATTACCAAAACATCATCTTCACCCCTCAGACAACCTGAAAACAGGGAAGCATGTAATCTCATAACAAGATTCCCTCAGCCTGCCTGCAGCCAAGAGGCTGGGGTGCAGGTATGGTCATAGACTCAGTTTTCTGTGCCCCAGGCAGATGCTTAACTGATTTCTGCAAATCCTCTATTACCTAACACGGGTTGTTAACATGCACGATTCTTCTGCATCACCATAGTAACAAAGCACGTACATTTTAAGGTGCATATGGGGGCTCTTCTAGAGGATGTGTCAAGTTGAATACACCTAAGACAATATAAGATATTTTAAGCTAGCCCCGTTCAGTACAAATACAGAAAGCATGAAAGTACTGTGCTAGAGATCATCACAAGACTGCTCAAGCAGTGGTTACAAATCCATTAAAAAGTTTTCTGGAGACTGAAAAAAGTAGAAGGTGAAGCAAGATTCTGTCAAGATGCTTACAGGTCTTAACACATTAAAACAACTGTATAATTAATAATGGCCTGATTTACACACTCTAACTTCTTTGGGAACCACAGAGTACAACATAGGAAAAGATTTTATGAACATAGTTTACCTACAAGTTGCCCCACCCACCCCAACCGAAAAAGGAAAAAAAGATCCAGATAGAAAACATATTTACTCACTAAGGAAATGACAAGCAACTGGCATTTTCATATTGATGAGAGCGGCAAGTACCTTGCACTTACAGGCCTCAACTATGATGCTATTCCTATAGGATACATGAGTTACACCACAGAAAAACCAGGCTTAACGGCAACCCTTAAATTAGGTGCCTCCACAGCAAATAAGCCCATACATTGTCAACAGTCTCATGGTGCTCAGTGACTTGCCACAATGTGATGCGTGTGTCTAGTGTGCATCTCATAACAGATGCCATTACTGCCTTAAAAGGACCAAACCAAAATAAAGTTCAACATAGAAAAGGTATTATTCCCTCAAATAAACTTCTCGAAAAACTAGAGAGAGCTTCCAAACTGGGGGGGAAAAAACCCCAACTTTCAGATAAGGATTAAGAAAATTACATTAGCCAAAAGAATATAAGAAACAGCATGCTACAAGTCTGGATGCAATTACAGCAATATTACCAACATTTGAAATACTCCCAAAGTTGAACTCTGAAGATTAAAGACTAAAATCAGAAACAAATCAAACAAAAAAACCCTAACAAACCTGTCAGAATATTGCTTTACTTTTCAGTATTAGTATTTACAGAATTTTAACGCTTACTAAGATGCAGTCTTCAATTACACAGAATCGTCTGTGCACGATCAAGAGACACAGTCCTCCTCTCTGGCACAGGAGAAGCAGTAAATGAGGCAAGGGGTTGAAAAAAAAGAAAATGGGTATTTCCTAATATTGAAGGTCTGGGAGCAGAACCCAGGCAATCCGATTACAATCCTGGATCTGTCTTATTACCAAAATCATCAAAATTCATACACTCTGGCCACATGGATTGTATTTACGTAAAAAATCTCAGTTCTCAACCCCAAAACTTTGCATTCCCTGGCATGCTCATAATGTACAATTGGTACCAGCAATCAATTTCTTCTTAAAAATCTTCCAAAGTTAGAGACAGCAATGCCAAAATTTGTTTGCATCATCAGTAGCACAGTCATACATCAGTAGCACAGATCAGTATCACTTGAATCACAAGTGGAACTTGTAAGGACATAGTTAACTACCCCCTGAAGAGGGCACAAATATACCTATCCTAAGTCTATCCTACTACAAAATTTCCAAATTATTCTTGGTCCTAAAGCGAGCAAAGACCAGTGATTATCAACAATAAGTAGTGCTTAAAAACATATAGCTTTTTCACATAAGGTCAGCTCCATACATAGATTAATAAAACCCTCAGGATTTCCCATTTTAAATGTACAGGTCTCAGCTCTAAATCCTGAATTAGCTTCTTTACACCTTTAAAAAATGTATTCCTGGGAAGATAAGGTTCAACATGTATCAGCCTCAATCACAGGCCTCATATTAAGGCACGCTGTACTAGGATCCAGAATAAGCACACCATGCACAGAAAGAAATATCTAGGGCTCAGAATACTTTATCACATCTGAGAGGCTGAAAAGTTTCTAAGAAGCTACATAAAAATTCTTAAATCGGAGCAGGCGCTGTACTCCCACCTCCCACTACCCTTACTTAATCCTCTCAAAAGGCTGAGGAGAGAGAAATCACTTCTGCCCTCAAGGTTTATACCACTTCACCAAAACAGTTCTGCACAATTTCTGAAGGAATAAAAACGCCTGGCAGGAATCCTCACTGACAGCTATATCTTACAAGTTGTGGGGAACTGGATGTTTGTTTTTCAGGGAAGACAGTCAGTCTCAGTAATAATTTTTAATAAAATTAACACTAGATTTCAGTAATTACTTGTTTCATTAATGAAATTCTTGATGCTTCTTGTTGATATGCTTGTTTGTTAACAACATTTGACTTTACTTAAAACTGAAATAAATCAGTTTCATTTTTGCTTTGACAAACTTCAGTTTAGTGTCTCAACTAGCCAGCAGGAGTCAAAGAAAAAGGTTGATTGTCAACAGTTGTCAGATCATCTTGGGGAAGGCCTATTAATTTATTACTGTTTTTCTGGAATTTTTTAAAAAAAACTCAAAAAACCCCAACTCTTCTGTAGACTTTAATGACACTTGCTCTCACAAACCATTCCAGTCAAAAACTGGCTCAGAAAACCATTCAAGCCAAGCACTTGGGCCAAAGAATTCCTTCTGGAGTTCTGAACAAGTGAGTGTTAAACTCGCTGTAAGAGAATTAGAGTTCCTTACCTAATTAAAATATCATGAACAACAGTAGTCAAGACACAGGAATGTATACATCTGGGGAGGGCG